>BCLG01000173.1:0-36765 GCA_001602295.1 Zoysia matrella
CTGAGGACGTGTTTATTCTTGAAGGCCGCAGCTGGCAAAGGATAGAGACCTCCCTTACATGTTCCTTGCAGAAGAGTTTGCTTCGTTGCTCGGTCCTTAATAAAGAAAAGATTTGGATGAAATTCAAGATATGCATCATTATCAGTAGCTAATCTATGAACCGAGACAAGATTCTTTGCGGCACTAGGAACATGAAGAACATTCTTAAGATGTAAATTTCTACCAGGAGTGCGACAAATAACATGGCCAATGTTTGCAATGTCCTTACCTGACCCGTCCGCTGTGCGAATCTGCTCATTGCCGTGATAACGGTCATGGATGTGAAGCTTGTCCAGTTCGCTCGTGACGTGGTCGGAGGCACCCGAGTCGGTGTACCAGTTGGAGTCCACGCCATAGCTGCCATAGTTTGCTGAGTTCGCACTCTTTTCTTCTGGCACGACGAATTCCTCGTCAAAACGGTACCAGCACTCGGCAGCAGTGTGGACGCCTACTTTCTTGCAGATCTGGCACTTGACCTTCTGCTTGCCGGAGTTGCTGTTGTAGGTGCCACGGCTTCGTCCTCCCTGATCTCCGCGGCCACGCGAACCACGGCCACGCTGCCCGCGACCACCACCACGTGTGCGAGAAGCAGCGTTTGCCGAGGAGCCTGAGGAAGCCGAGCCGTTGTTGCTGTGGAAGAGGTTCATGCGCTGCTCAAAAGCTTGGAGCTGGACAGTGAACTCGGTGACGGTGATCGGCTCGGTACGTGCCAGCGCGGCGGAGATGACCGGATTGTAGTCGAGGTCAAGGCCGGTACAGATGTAGGAGACGAGTTCTTCATCGTCGACAGGCTTGCCTACCGCTGCCATCTCGTCGGCGTAACCCTTCATCTTGGTGACGTACTCGTCGATGGTCATTGACCCCTTCTTCGTAGTGGTGAGTGCAATGCGAATGTTGACCGCACGCACCCTGGTCTGGGAGGCGCACAACTCCTCAAGCGTGCGCCATAGATTAGCTGCGGTTTCACAGCTGGAGACCTGTTTCATCAGATCCTTACCCAGAGACGCGACGAGATAGGTGAAGATTTGCTGGTCGACTGCCAGCCAGGCGCCATACGCTGGGTTGGGCACTTTGCCCTTGCCATCACTCCCTACTACCTCTTTGGCCGGAGCCGGGACGAGCCGTCGATCATGCCGACGAGTTGAGCACCACGGATCGCAGAAAGAACCTGCAGCTTCCATAGCGCGTAGTTGTTCTTGATGAGGCGCTCAGTCACCGGATGAGCGAGGGGCGAGATGAGGCTGTTGTTGGATGGCGTCGCCATGGCGACTGAGTTGTTGGACGTAGCTTAGAGGAAGGCTCTGATTACCATGTGAAAGTTTGTGCAAGCGTTCAACCTCTTTCGAGGCCGCGTAGCTCTGTTAATATATGCAGAGAACAGCCCTCTGCGTGGCTTACAACAAACCAACCGTGATTCATGGATAGCCAGTACTGTTTCTATCTATTGTTACAACAACCATATCTTTCTCTATCCTAGCATGCACGACATTCATATATCTCGGTTGGTTTGTTACCATACAAGGTAAAACTACTATTATTGTTGCTAACATGGCTGCCTCTTGTCTCTCTGGTACGAGACGAATGCCCGGCGTCGTCTCAGGTGGATCCACCGGACAAAAAACACCATCGGCCTTCTTCTTCCTTTCTCCACGTTGTTGGCAGGACGCAGGCGGACCAGGTGCAGGGTGGCCACGTGCAGGGTTCTTCACTTCTTCCGCGTCGCGTGCTAGGCAAGCACGAGAAAAAAGATCCCAGTTGCTGCGCAGTGGGCTAACGGGCCCCTCCAGACAAAGACAAAGCCCACAAACACCGGCACAGAAAATAGCAATCCCAGGATCCTCGAGTATGCTTGAGAGAACAATAAATCTATCTCCCGATGAAATTTGAAGAAGTTTTGTTGGATTGATCGAGGGAACGCGGATGCCAAGCTGCGGTCATAGCTGGACGCAAGAACAGCTAGCAGTTGCGGTAGCCTGGTGGCGTATGGAGCATGGAGCGGAGGGCCAGCGATGGCGGCCATCCGTCGGTTGGGGCCGGCTGAAGGCGATCGGACATGCGGACAAGCCATCTCTTCTTCGGGCTGTAGGCCGCACCTGGAGCCCACAACCAATGTGCTTTAGGTGGAGCGTATGGCATAGAGCCCAGATAAGATAACCTTCATTGCTCTAGTTACCGTCGTCGATTCGCGAGCTCGTACGTCATCAATAGAGCAAAGACGTGTATAACAGTGCTTTGAATGAATACTTCCAATATCTAATTATTTTTCTGAGTTTAGTCAAAGTAAAATTCTTTTAAATATTTGAAATATTAAATTATTTTAACATAAATAATTACTCTCTCTAAATTTAAAATATTAACACCGTTAACTTCTAAAATATTCCGTGAGTTGACCCTCCCTACCACTCTTGCCTACAGCCAGCTATATTTGAGTGATGACTCCATCCGGCCAAATTTACTAATAGTTAATTATTGCTCACAGATCACCTCATACTCATTGTTAATTATTCATAAATATACTAATAATTACTAATTATTTACTAATAGTTAAAATTAGTAAAGATGAATGACTTCATCTGATTAAATTTGAGCGATGAGCTTATCCAACATATTGAGTGAATATTCCCGGAGTTGGCTACCTCCGCGACTCTCATTCACAAACCAACCGCTTATAAAAACTGGGCTGCCATCTCCCGTCCACCCTTATTCAGCCAACCAAATTCATTGATGAGCTCGTAGGTCATCAATAGGGAAAAGGTGCCGGAACAGTGCTTTAAATGAATAGGATGCTACATCTGCAAACAAAACATACAAAAATTTTTAAAAAAAAATTGACGTGATAATTAATTATGTTATGTCCTTTGCGAATTCCTCTTGAATAAAAGAACTCAATATTTCTGTTGATTAATCTGATTTGTTAGTAGATGTAGCAATCTTTTGCTAGAATTGCCCAGTAGTACCGGCGCGCGGTGGGTGCTCAGCACGGTTTATAAAACCGGTCAAAACCGGTCGGTTTTTATGGTCGATGAAACCGGTCCGGTTCGATTTATAAGGTCGACCGGTTTTAGTTTAATAAATAAAAAAAAAATTTAAAATTAAAAAAATTGGAAATCCAAAAACCGGTCGTACAGGCCGATAAACCGGTTAAACCGGCCGATAAACCGGAAAAACCGGTGAAAAACCGCTCGAACCGATTTGATTTCAAATTCTGATCGGTAAACCGGTAAAACCGGCCTGTAAACCGGTAAAACCAGTCTGTTTTTTATAAAATATTTGATTTTTGAATTTGCCCGGTTTTTCTGGTTTATTGTAGCGATTTTTCGATTTTCACGAAAACCGACCAAATCTGTGCCGGCTGGTTTTCGAGACCAAACTAGTTTCTGAAACCTTGGTGCTCAGTAGTGTAGCACTAATGGATGTGAGTTTTATTGGCTACAGAATGTTTGTTCGTGTCCCGGTCAGTACTGCAGCTCCAGTCGGAGACGGTGCGACGGTCAAAGAACACCGCACGACATGTGACGGGAGGTGTTCTGACCCAGTCATTGTTACTACTAACTCTATAGCCAATCCAGAGTTAATCAAAAATCCGTGGCACCGTTATCCGGTGGCCTCTCCGGCCCTCTCTATGAATTAGCCCCGCCCCCTCCCCCACCCGCGCCCTTCGGCCACGTTCTATTGACACGAAGCAGCGATCCAGCGGCAGCCGCACTCCACCGGACAACGGGGCCTGGGAAAAAATCCGGACTAAGCCAATCCAGCGGTCTCACACGAGGATCCGCCACGAGTTCAGTCGACGCCGTGCGGCGACAGGAGCACCAAGATAAATCGCATCTCTATGCAGTGCTGGTCCTGAGATTCAAGGTTTCCAGGGTGAATCTAAAATTCGGGATCCCTATATATTTTTTCACCGATTGGCTACATTCACGATGATCAACATCATTAAATTTCTGTCATATGCTGACACACTGTATAGTTATGTTGCATGCAAGGTGATGAGTAAAATAGACCTTTCTATGTGTTCCTGATTGCCAGAGTGCCATCTTAGACTCCCGGTAATTTTTTAGACTTGTTGCGTGGAAGGTGCCTGCCTGCTTTACCATGGAAAGGCTTTGTCCAGCACACACGTTTCTTCAAACATTCCTAACACGCATTGAACCGGAGTAATTTACTCTCTAACTGAAGCAGTAAAAATAGAGGGAGTATTAATTAGATAGGCCACTATATGATTGTAATCATCTCTCGTTTAATTATCAACCACACAAATTAAAGTTCATAACCAGGACAACAACATTATACATAATCCACAATCTAAATGACAAATTTCATTCACAAAGGGACCTCTAGGAAAAAAATATGCATCCCAAAATGTATAATATTTAATTAGCGACTGATCATCTTGGCGAATCACTATGAAGATGATCCTCCAATGTACATAGCCATCTTAACAAAAACACACACCATTTTTCCAATCATTGAAACATCGAGAGTACAATAATTGCCAAGTGTGATAAAATATATTTACCATAGGATTCCTACTGCAGACACCGAGGAAAGCGGGACGCGCACGGAACAAATTTGAAGGTGCATTTTTGTTCTCGTGTGCAGTAATGACAAAATACATGTCACTATGGTCGTGGCGTGTATATCTTTTGCCCCGCCGTGGGGCTATAAATAGCGTCGTCGCTCCATTGAATTGCAACATACCGGTGAGATATGGGTGATACCATAAGTATTTCAAAGTAAATGTTGCCATATCCTTCTCCGCCTCGCTCATGTACTCACTCCGATTCCGATATATCATTCATGTTGTTATTGCTACACAAAGATGAAGATATCCTTGTTGTCAGAGTTTCGAGCTTCAAACCCGTAATTATTCAATCTCACTTCACTTATTTATTCCTACCTAGAATATACCCAAGAAGCCCAGTCATCCTCTGATTTTTTTATGTTGACAAATATGCTAGATCTATCTTTCTCCTATCAAATCAGCTACAAGATTAACAAGATATATCTATGATTACATTGATAAGGTTCAATTTGTTCTTACATATTAGTGTGTTACATTTTTTGCTTGTGTATAGCAAGACGACTCCCTGTTTGAAATGCAGGAATATCACTGGAATCACACAAAATTTTCGCAGGAATCGGTTCAATTTCACAGGAAAAATACAGTATTTGGGAAAAATTCCAAATGGGGCCTAAATCTTTGATGCTGGTATGTTTTTTTTACAACTTCAATGCTGATATGTTGACCCAAAGAAACCAAAACAATTCATATCTCAAATGGGGGCATAAAGGCAATAGACATTGCCCAATTCAGTGGGATTGTTCATTTGTACCCATGCTCTTTACACATCAAATTAACGACAGACACCAATACCACATATAAAAACATATTCTGGTTGTTTTTTGATGAGGCAAGCTTATCTTGGGTACAGTACACACCATCTGTGTGCTTAATCCCAATGGAATTAGCACAGGACGAGCCGATCCTACAATGTAAAAAACTGAGTGACATGGATTTGTACAGTCCCTCACTCAAAACAAACTAATATGCTTTTCTCTGAGAGGAGAGGGCATGTCACTGTACATATCCACACAAAGAAAAGCTGTCCCCATGTCCCAAACTGCCAAGCCCTGCACCCATAAATAGAGGCATTGATGTGCCTAGAAATCATCATCCACTCAAAGGCAATTAAATCTCCACAGATCTAATACTATAATCTCTAGTGGTGGTGTAGTGTAGTGTTCTACTGACAGTGTGTGTTGGCATGGTAGGAGGGAGAGCTTGGTGGTTTGATGGCTATGGCCTTGGCTACAGCTTGGTGGTTCGATGACGGCAGACACCGGCGCAAAACGGCACCATGATTCTTGTGAACAACCTGGGTGTATGTGTACAAGGTGCAGCGGTGCCTGACCCTGACGAGCCACAACTGGACGCTGTGCCCGTACCCGCACAGGGGTGACTGAGCGCTCCGCCGCGACCTACGCAGCCACCTCTACCTACCGGTGGCCTGCTCAGAGTACCGCGCATCTTATCAGTACAACCAGCTGATTGGCTCCAGCTTGGTGCCCACTTGCGTGTGCGGCTTCACCTGCCGCTACATGCACGGTGTCTTTGTGCAGTGGCTGCATGCACCCCGCAGCACTTCCGCACCCGCATGTGCGACGCTGGGGAGTCGTGCATGCGGAGGATCTGCTTCTTCGCGCACTACCCCGCGCAACAACGTTGCAAGGACGCCGTGGTGCTGTTCCCCTACATGCCATTGATCATGCCGCCTCAGGTCCAGTACTACCTGCATGCGCCGCAGTGCCCATGCTAGCGCCCTCCCTCCCGTGTCGTCGCGCCCGTCTCATTACTTCCTCGACCTGATATGGTGATGCAGACCGGGTCTAGAGAACAACTTCCCTTATACGAAAGGGATGAAGGCGCTTCGTCCTCCTCCATGACAGCTGCAGCTCTCGCCACGCCGGCTAATCATTCCATATCAGTTGGCAGCAGCAGCACAGTAGCCATCCCACCGACGAGAGCTCTGATAAGGACTGCCCCAATTTTGATCTCATCATGACCACGCTGGACAGGCTGATGCTGGACTAGCTAGCTTGGAGAGATCGAGTCAGGTAAAGAATTACCTACCACAAAGAAGAAGAGTTTTAATTCTGATGCATTAGCTAGATGTGTTAATTTGCATGCTTTACATGTGATGCAGTGCATGGCTTCCATACGTGCAGTTGGATGGATCGACATTGCGACAGTTGGAGGTGCCAACAAGCGTCAATGCCTCAGTACCCGTGCCCCATACATACATCATTACCGCCATCGAATTTATAATAATTTATGCATATCATATATTTATTTTTGAATAATCTTCAGATAGTATACTGTAAGGTGTGTATCCATGCATGATGACCAGATTAATATATTGTAAGTGGTGTGAGTGTGTGCCTGGCTGTAACCGGAGAAAACAATGGTCGTGTAAGATAAATAAACTTGTGAACTAAGTATTGTAAAACTTGGCCTCTTCTATCGTTAATTATGTGCCATGCTCTTGATTGCTACTATAGATGATGATGCCGATGGTAACAATTTTTTTCACATAAAGTGTTAGCTTGTACATCATGCCTACAACGCAACTTAAATTTCCTAAGTCTCTGATACATGGTATGCTCTCTCTCAGTTTATCATCTCAATATCATCCATTTAAGAACAGTAGGCAAATAAGTTTACAGAAATTAAAATGGAGCACATGCGGTCAAGCTAATATCGTGTCTAGTATGCCATCTGCTTGATGGTACTTGTAGACAACAACAGATTCGATCAAAATCGTAACGACGTGATTAGCTTGCCCAGTCTCTATATATGTGATGGGTCAATTTGTACTTGGAAAAGAGTTGGCTAGAGCATGTCGAATGTTAAGCAACGTGCGTTCTATCTCCTGTTTCTGAATTGCTGATCTCGCGCAGAATGTGAGAAATTCCATTCAGATCTCATGTATGCGGCCGGGATTTGATACTCGCATCATATGTCAAGTAAACTCTCCGTTCTTTTATTGTTGTCGTTAAGACAAAATTTCTAGGGCAAATTTGCACTACGTGGCTTGTCCTAACGACAAGAAAAAGGGAACGGAGGGAGCACGGGATTTGATACTCTTGCATCGCACGTCAAGTAGTACTTGCGTTATGGGCCAAGTACAGGCCGACTAATTTGGCCCATTGTTTGTTGCGGCCCGTTGACTCGGTACTTGCAGTTTGGGCAGTCAATGACATTTTGAGAGCCAGTGAAGTAATTGGAATTTGAGCAAAATATCCTCGCGATGCCGAAATCTGAAATTTGGCGTTCATCTCCCTATCCAGGAGAATGTTATACTCGCTTTCAAGTCCCTGTGAACAACACAAACTGTCGAATGCTCGTGAAGGTGGATATCCCATCAATTATATGCAAACTCTAGTCTGAACCATGAAAAAAGAAGAGTTCTTTGCTTAATTTAGTTTGTTGGATGCATATTCATACCGAATATAAACATGTCCAAGCTTTTGTTCAGCATGAACTCGTTCACAAGTATCTTCTCTTGGTCCCCCTGGATGAAACACCCCAGCAACCTGACCAAATTCCTGTGCTGAAGCTTTGCTACAAGTTGTATTTCGTTCTTAAACTCGAGTAGGCCATGTCGAGAGCAAGCTGCAAGCTTTTCACAGTTACTACAAGTCCATAGGTAACAAGCCCTGTGATAAAACTACCTCCCTTCTAGTTTTAGCCAAATCTAAAAGTCCATATAGTTTAACAATATAAGGAATATTTTCATGATACATAAATCACATGTTTTAAGTTACATAAATTTTTAAAATTCACTTTGAAAACAACTAATTTGTTGAATGGAAAAGTCCACTTGCCTTGTAATTAAACGTACGGAGCCAAAACCACCTCGGCCGAGCATGTTTTCACTTGCGAAGTTACCTGTGGCAGCTTTTATTTCAGAGAAATCATAGAGTGAGAACCCAGAGACCAGAGTTGCCTTCCGCCAGCCTCCAGAGAGTTATCACGTTCTGCATCGCCATGGACAACCTTCTTACTTGAGACCTGCTCGTTCTGAACATGCACATATACATCAAAACGCTGCGCGTACTAGAGGCAAAGGTTACTCGCCAAATCCTGGCCATCCGTGTAACTGCACGGCACAATAAACTACATGATACAAGCTTGAAGGCTAAAGCAGTAGGATGGACTCGAGTTGCTACCTCTTGTTCTCCGTTTCTTCAGCTCTGTAAAGATAAAATTCTCTAAAAACAGGGCAAATTCCATGTGAGCCATTGAAAAAAACTTTTAAATCCTTCTCAGCCACTGGAATATTCGTTTCCCTTCGGTGCCCCCGATTAAGATTTTTATTCCTCTGTATGCCATTTCTGAGAGATTTTCTTTTTCCAACTTTGATATAGCTAAATGAAACACAACTTCCACTGCTTTAGGTGGAGCCCATGGCATAAATCGTATCTCCCAGAGAAATTTGAAGGAGTTTTGTTGGATGGATCGAGGGAACGCGGATGCCAAGCTGCGGTCATAGCTGGACGCAAGAACAGCTAGCAGTTGCGGTAGCCTGGTCGCGTGTGGACTGTGGAGCACGGAGCGAAGGGCCAGCGATGTTGGTTGGGGCCGGGTGAAGGGGATCGGACATGCGGACAAGCCATCTCTTATTTGGGCCGTAGGCCGTAGAACCAGCCCCCAACCAATATGCTTTAGGTGGGGCCCATGGCATAGAGCCTAGATAAGATAACCGTCACGGCTCTGGTTACCGTCGTCGATTGGCGAGCTCATAGGTCATCAATAGGGCAAAGGCGCTGGAATAGGTATTGAATTAACACTTACCAATATGAAATCATTTCTGGATTCAATGTAAAATTCTTTTAACTTTGATTAATAATATTTAAAATATTAAATAATTTATATTATACATAGTTCTATATTATGAATTTGTTTTACAATAAATCTAACAACATAGTTTATATACTATAAAACATCAACAGTTCTCTATTATTAATGATCAAAGACAAAAATATTTGACTCTTAGACTAAACTTATAAATGCTTACATTTTAAAATGGAGGAAGTAACCATGGGCATCGTTGCCCTTCATCACTGTACCAATGGCTCCTCTTTTGACAACAAGCACTAGAAAGCTGGCGCGGTTGCCGCGCATATCTTTGGCCTACTTATTAATACCACATACTATGATTTATTTATTTCTTGAAATATATACAATATCTAAAAGAACACTAAAATATACAAATTGCTGCAAGGAAAAAATAACGGACTCGTAAAAAGTATCTACTGCTTACTTATCCTTAAGTTTGAGTGGTTCAAAGAATGCTGCGATGGGTGATTTATCGTTTTATCAAAAAAAAAAAGGGACAATACTGTTATCAAGTTCTGCAATAGGACACGTAAAACATGAAGATAGCATGCTAAAACTCTAAAAACATGCCATTTTACAGTTACACTATTCTATACTCTATACCATGCAATCCAGTTCCACTAACTGACATAAGTGGAAGAGCCTTGCGATTGATTTATCTAACAATCTCTTAATAATATCCAGCCTTGCACTCAACCAATTGAGAATGTCATTTGCTATATCATCTCTTTCAGGTTCAATGATATATATATATTGTTAAACACAATGTCATTGTGGCACAATGGCGAAGCTATACAAAAACTTAGGTGGTGCATCTCCGTTATCTAATTCAAATATTCAACAGAAAACAGGGTGAAAATCTAGAAGATTTAGTGTAAAACTGTGATTTTGCTCAAGTTTCTCTGCAAATAAAACATTGCTCACCAAAATCATGAGCATATCAGTGGCATACTTCTGGGTTGCTGGCCCAATAATTTTTGTTAGTAGTAGTACTAACTAATGGACAACAATTTTGCTCCTCTATCAAATAGCTTCAAATTTCAGATCTTAGGAGAACTTTATAAGTAACTGATTTACCAGATTGTATAAAATTAAAACTTGAGAACTAAATGTGATAGTAACTCAGCAATCCCATCCATGGCATACACTTCAAGTCCATCATTATACAATTTTGCAAAATGGTTAATACCTGCCATTGAAGATCAATTGTTGTCGACAAGAGGCACTCTGAACGTCAAAAGTTGATTTTGATATATGCAATAGAAAAATGGTTCTCCTATAGATTCAATAAAAAAATAGACCAGCAAAAAAAAAGTATTAGGAAATGGAGGTATAATGGTAGCAGTGACGTGTTCTTTTCTATGGAAATCAAAACTGTTATTCAATACAGTACATTTACATGCATATAACCACACAAATATCCAAAACAACAGCATGCATAGAATGGTTTAATTCTAGGAAGCATGGCAAAAGAGTGCTTTTATTTAAGAATTTTTCTTGAAGATTTGTTCAAGCAATGGTACATAAAGTTTTATCTAAGGCTATTTTACTTGACACATGAAAAAATTATCTGGCTCTGTTTGCTCCGTTGCAATCGAATTGAATGCGATGTGCAGCCAACGATTATGCTGCAGAGGACTCTCATACCTTTGTCGATTTGAGCAACGTGGAGATTGAGACCACTGATGGGGAGGTGGGCAGGGAGGGGAGTTGTCACACCACAAATTTTCTAATTCGGAGGATGTGAACCTTTTTCACTAATAAAAATTAAAATTTCCAATTATATAAAGGATTTTACCTATCGATTTATTTTTTTAATTTAAATATATTTAAAACTGGCTTGAAAATAAAGTTTTAACGTTTTGTTTAATGATTAACTTGCTTTTATAAAACAATTTTTTTTGTATTTGCTTTATAAGCAACTTTATATTATTAAAAAAAGGTGTTTTCATGGTTCTTAAAAATGTTTCCTAAATTGATAAAATGTTTGAATTTGTCAAATGAAACTTTTCAATTGTTTCATTTATTCCAAGATCTTTCCATTGACAGCTTGGGCCCTATATGTCATCACCAACCTCCGGCCACCTCATACAGATCCGTGCCACCTCTCCTGCGATGACCTCTGCTCCAGCCTCATTTCACCCTATCCGCTCCCCCAACTTCGATCATTTTGTGCCTATTTTACAATATATCTGTCTTGCAGATTACATGCTTATGTCAAATTGATTGCGCACCTATGATTAGGGTTTTTATCTAGTATTTTTTTTATTATGTCTTGTTTTTCTAGTTTACCTTTTTGTTGGATAGATTATATGCTTAGCTCCGCTGTTATTGAGATGGGTGAATATTAACTTGATTTATTATTATACTTGCTTCACGAGGATTAATAGGTTATTTAATAGCAACATAGAGATTAGGGATTTGAGTGATCTGGTTGGTGTAGAACTGTGTGCGGGGTTACCGGCACTGTCCCTTGGTTTATTGATCTTCTCAAATCTAAATACCGGTTCGTGGAGCGACCACTCATGTGCTACCGTACAACCACGAGCCAAAAATGGGCGCGACCTGACGTAGTAAGTGGTGGGGACCAGTTCTGTGCGTGTCAGCTGGTAGAGCTGGGAAAGCAGGGTACATCTGGAGCGAGATGTGTGAGAAAGTGAGGGTGTACTCTCAGAAATTATTTGGCACAAGAGGAGGCCTCTCAGGTTACGGTTAGTTCCTGACGGATGAAACCTCAGTGGGCACGTACAAGCTGAAAGAAGCCATGAAAAAGTCTTGAAATGATCTCTTAATCTTCACACCAAAGAAAATGTGCGAGTGCACAGCTGGCACAGGCAGGATGGAGATTCTTTAGTCCACCTAAAAACAGCAGATAAAATCACTTCTCGTGCGAAATGTGTACCACCTCTGTAGAGTGAAAACTGTCTAGACAGTCGTGCTCGCGGTCATAAGCATTGTATAGACCCTCACATGATTAGTGAGATTTAGTTTAGTTGGTGGATCACAGTGAGAGACTGTGATCGGTTGTTATGTTGATGATGCAGCCGGGTAGACTGTAAAAACGTTTGTTAATATAGTGGTGTTGGATGCTTATCACTTAGTAAATAAGTGCTTAATAGAAAATATGTCTCTATTACGTGTTTTATGCAAAAGAACCATATATAGCCTTTCTTTGCTTGTTGCCACATGTCATTTTTTTTTACGTTTGCTGAGTACATCCCGTACTCAATTTTGTCTTTATAAATGCTGCTCAGTTGAAGAAAAAGTTGTGAAGATGTGGAAGACGCAATAGTTGAAGTCTTGATGTGTGGTCTCTCCGGTCGACTGCCTATGGAAGCTACGTTATGTTTAGTTTACTTTTTCGCTGCATTCGGTAATCATTTTTTTTCTTTCTTTACTCATGATATTATTTATTATTAATGAAGTCATTTTATGTGTGAAACTTGATGTTAAACCCACATAAAAAATCACTTGATTTTAACCTTAAAATTGGATGTGATAGATGTGACAGGAGCGGTGAAGTGGATGAACAATGCACAATGCCGACCGCTTTGTGCTCTGCTTTGGGCTTGTCCTAGTGTGGATGTCGGTGTCATGATCTGCAGCGGTTAGAAGCAAATCAAATCGAAGGACAGGTCAACTGTTGATGCAAAAAGGCTACTCCTAGCAAGATTGTGGAATCGTGAATGGAAGAGCGAAAAGGGAATGCTACCTGGCATTGAATAGATATGGACGCCTGGACTGGCTTCTAGTGTTTGCCGATGCACTGCCTTCTTCGAGATGCCGCCGGTGTGCACCACCTGTGGGTGTGCTGCGCGGCGGCTGGGGCAGCGTGGGCGGGGGCCGCGGCAACGGGGTGGCGCGGATTGGGGCGGGGACAGCACAGGAGGGGCGCGCCTGGGGGCGAGGCGGGAGGGGCCATGCCATGCTACCACCGCTGAACACTGTATTAGCTTTAAATCTCCAATTTCTTAAGACCACCGGTTTCATTATCTTGTTATTTACATATTATGGAATTTAATCAGCAGGACACAAAGCCATAATATTAAAAAGGCTGCAACAGCAGGTGATATAGTGGCCAATTCCTTCAAATATGTGACCTGACCATTCTGGTCCGAGTACCTCCAATGACTCCAAATTTTGTTGGATGCATAACTTGAAAAACCTATGTTGAGCATCTTCTTGAGTTATTTTTTTCCCTCAATGTTTTTCAAATTTATAAGCAACTATGAATCATGAGAGCTGCCTTTTGAAAAGGCACCAAGGACATGTGTGACTTCACATTTAATTTGGCTCATCAGAAAACTCTATTAGAATCACATAATAGGCCTTTTCCTATCACGCATCAATGTTTTTTCTACAGTGCTATCCAGTTTAATAATACTTTTTCACTTATCCAATGAAAAATGGAAGCATTGTAAAATTCCTAGAAATTGTAGCAATGAGTGAGCAAACGACAAACTCAACAAAGTAGCACATGCCAAGGTATAGACTTCTAAGAATGCAAAGAAAGTTAGATAAACCTAGTCTATTTAGTGTTATTCCAAAAAAAAATTGCAACCATTATATATTTGAGATAATGCTTGTGAATATTGAGTCTGACAAATAAGCGGTACAGGCTTTCAACCAATATCCTTATTCTCTTGCTATTGAAATCTCAAATTCTCAAATAAATTAGAATATGTTAATATAATATGCATTGACTATCCTTATTCCCAACTTAGGTCAGTAGTCCAGTCTCTTGAAAATTCTACGGCTAAGCTGAAAAGATTTAGAATACTCGGTACACCTTTCCCATAGTGCTCTTCAGGTTTCAGTGTAGCCTTAATCTCATAAATCTTGGTTTCGAGGATTCCTGGTTGCTAACCAATGTAGGGAACTTTCCAGTAGAGAATTACACTATGAGATGAACAGATTGTAGCAGTGAATAAGTATGTTTTGATGTCATTATTTTCTATGCAATAGATTAGGTAGTTTCTGTCAAAACTGTTTTCATCCTAATTGATGCTTGAAACTGAATCAATGGTTGTGACCACTAATAATCAGAATCACAGGATATGAATCACCAGTATCAAATGCCAATAAATAATAAACAATAAACATCCCAAGCTACGCGCCACCAGTCCCACGCAGATGAACTGAAAAACCATCTCGCACACCGAACCAGCCGCAGAGTCATAGAAAATAAAGAGGCACGAAGTAAGAGCCCACCTACTCCTGTAATCGTGTATCACCGTCACCGGCCATTGGTTGGCCAATAACACAAGAAATCCCATCGCTGAATTCAGGAGAGCAAGTAGGAGGCAGGTTCAGAAATTTAACTCGAGAGGGTTCGCTGCCTGCGAGGGGAGCAGCGCCACGATGGGGAGCCGCGTGGCCACCTCGGTACCCTTCTGGTTGCGCTGCTTGCGGTCGACGCGGGAGCGCTCTGGTGGCGGTAGCAGGTGGCGGCGTGGCGGCAGGCAGGGGCTTTGGCTGCAAGCAGATGGTGGCAGCGGCTTCAGTGGCAGAGGGTGGCCGGCCGCTGGTAGGGTTCACGCTGGGGTGAGTTCGGGGCCGCGCCGAGGACGGGGCGCCGAGTGTAAGCAGCGGGTTTTTCTTGCTTTTTTTATAAGTCTCGATTTTTTTGATTTTATTGATCTCAAAAGATTGATAAGCACGTCATCATAAACGATGAATAAAAAATGCATTAAAAAAACGAAAATAAAAAATAGCAAATCAAATCAAATTTATTAGAATTTAATCTTTCAAAGAGGTCCATCGACACGCAGGTCAGAATTATCTCAAAGCAGAAGGATCGCTATCGAGAAAACTATAGAAAAACAGCAACGAAAGTATCATCATAGCAGCGGCAGCAAACCTCCTCCACATAAACAAGCTTGAGCGTAGAAGCTGACTTCACGACCCGTCGGATACGTAAGTCAAAGTCGAAGCTGTGAGTATACTCTGAAAACAACAAATTAAAAAGCCGTGAATATGAATACTCAACAAACCGCGTACTACCTATCAACAATATATGCATGCAAATGGTTTTAAAGGTAAAGACCGGCTCAAGTGCAAAATACAAGTTTAAAACATTTTATTTTATTTTAAAGATGCAAAAAAGTTTTATTTTAAAACTGTCAAATTTTATTATCTTGCCTCGTAGAGATCTCTGTTATTCCGGACGGAGGTTCATTTTAAATGCCGGTGTTACCTCCACACCAGGCCACAGCTCAAATGCTGGAGTCCAAAACATTTTGAAATAGAAGAGGAGAGAAGAAAACAAAACTGCTCAACGAGGAGCACAACTCAGAGGGTGTCTTTAAAAAAAGACGTGGTAAGCGCATTGACTGTAACTCTGCAGAGTTTATGCACCTGTACCCACAAGAAGTGTTGTCGAGAACTACCGTCGTAGTCTCGACGAACACACAAGACCCGTCCACAAGTTTTAACTGATGTTATCCGTCTTCCGGTATAAAGATCCCAAGTGACTATGTAATCGGGTCCTGAAGCTTTGAAGAGCCTACCATTGATCAGGTGAGGTATCTCGATCTCATGTGAGGAGTCATAGCTCTACACCACATTAACACGTCACCGCCAACCCACGGATAAACAACCAGTTTAGACAAGTTTCAAGATCAAGCCACAGCCCATACAGGGTAACGTGGTGTGCATGGTTGTCAACTGAGCATACAAGACTCGAAGGATTCGGTCCTTAATTGCTGGGCAGGCACTCTCTTCAACCTCATCGCCAACAAATAACAAGTCTCACGAAAAGATCCCAGCCTAAATCTTCCCATTGTACCTGTCACAGGTACGTCGGACTTTCTAAAAGTCCCCTAACTCCTCATACTCCATCGTGTCCCTGCTAAATACTGTCTCCGCTAAATAGTTATGTTTAGTTATTTGCAAAACTCACACATTTGAATCACAGTTCAAAATCATTTAACACAAATTCTATTTTTATAGTGATAGGTGTAAGATAAAAATAAATGCCACTAAGCATGGCTAAGCATAAAAATAAAATAATTATTCTAAATCAATCCTAATCTCATATTTGTGGAACAATAAATAGGCACGGCTTAGGAATGTTGCTAGCATATTTTAAAACAGTTGGTATGCAAATTAGAGTTGCAAACAAAACTTGCAGTTTAAAATACTAAATACAAAAGTTATCAAGGAACACTGCTTGTCTGGTAGCTCGGGATCGTAGTCAGGATCCAGGTCATCGAACTCAATGGGCTCGCGGTACTCCTCCTCGAGATCACCAGCTAAACATAATACGAACAGGGGTGAGACTGGGTATGCGATAATTTAAATTCGATTAATTAAATCTAAATTTAAATTACTAGGCTAAACGTGCTCAAAACGTTTTCCGAAAAATTCTACATCCCGACGAGACGAATTTAACGGAACAATTTTGGAAATAATTAGAGACCAAATGGAGTTCCTCAAAAATCTCCGAAGATTTAAACTACGAGTAACTAAACTAACCGCATAACTATCTGACCAGAACCAAAACCCATGGGATCCTCAACTCCTTTGACAAAAGGACCCGGCAGGCGACGCCCCAAACTCCATGCTACCACTCTGCACAAAACTACAACAAGCTCCTCTCTGAAGACCATCACGGTAGCTGCTCCTTGGAGACTCTTCGATCTCCCTAAGAACCGGCACACACGGAGAACCAAAACGGCACAAGCAACACTCTGACCATGGACACAGACCCAACACGATCTACAGCAAGTGCACAAGGAAGAGTGTTCAATCACCTAGCTCCACTGTCGATCAGTTGAAAACCATGGGACACGGATCGATCGAAAGCAGTCGACGGTTGCTGGACGGAGACGCGCGGACCAGGGATTGCATCGGCGCGCGTGGACGGGAATAGGTGATGCGGCTTGTGACCGGGAACCGCGCGGCGACGGAGCCAGCGCTGGGCGACGCGAGATAGAATCGATGCGTGGGACGGAGCGGTTGACCAGGGCAGAGACGGGCGACGCGCGCGGTGGACGGAGTCGCGGCGACGGCCCGCTTCCTCTGATCGGTTCTGGAGACTTGGGGAGGAGGAAAATAAAATAAGGGAAAGAGAGAGGGGTTGGTGGGAAGGGATAAAATAGAGAGGGTATTTATAGGAGATATTAATTAAGGAGGTTTATGAATTAATTAAAGACTTTAGAAATTAATTAGAGAGTTAATTAAAGGCTGTTGGAATTAATCTCGGCCCAACAAAATCCCGCGGACCAAAATTATTCCAGCGCCAGGTAATGAAAAGGAGAAATTCGAAATCGAACGGAACAAAATTGGAATAATCTTCTCCTCGATTAATTTGAAAATTCCGAGATGTTACACCAAGGCCGGTCGAGGTGGGGCTGCCGGGGCAGCGGCGGCGGTCTGCGGGGACGGCCGAGGCGGCGACGGAGGATGGGACGGGGGCAGCCAGGGCAGGGCCACGGGAGTGGCCGAAGCTTCTCGTGGAAGCGTGGAGCCGTTTCTTGGGAATCAATGGACCAAATCAACAAACAGTAGCTCGACCAATCAGCATCCGAAAAACCGTCCGGCGTTTCGATAGAGACTAGAAATACCATGCGGCCTTGCCGCATTTTTCTTATTTGCTGTTACTTGTTATGACCTTATTGTTAAGCCATCATGTCCCAACATGTAAGAGAATATAGATTCCAAAAATAGAGTGGATGGTATATTTCACTATAGCATAATATGGCTTTCCCAAATATTTACATGTTAAAATACATGTTTCATATTTTCAAAGTATAAGACTCAAAAATAAAAAAACAAATACAGGAGCCAAATGCAAATATCTAATGTACAATAAATCTGAGTGCTGAAGATACGTAGGTTAGAAAATCATATCTTACAGATTGTGACAAAGAAAGATGAGCAAATGCATCTTTCCAATACCGAATTGACCTAAGGAGTCTCAGACCTCAAAGAGTAAAGTCTGGTAAAACTTAACCAAAAATTAAGATGGTCTGAGATACAAATGGCACTTCATAAACCCAATACGTCATATTCAGAAGATGATTCTCGCTCCAAAAATTCTCTTGTTCTCATGTACGTCATGAATTGCCCTGGTATCTTAGCAAGCAGTGATTGAAGAGAGGATATCCCACTGCCTTCAATTGAGATTGGAATGAACATCAATTCTTTCAGTTTTACAAATAAAGATGAAAAGGCCAAACTACAGGTGCTACCTATATGAAGATAATTTATGTTTTTTATTGTAAAAAAAAGATTTTACAGGCCGAAAGATGAATAACTACATCTTTTAAGGAAGAGGAATATATATGCATACCATGTATATCCTTAATCGGGGCAAACTGAATCGTACTCCTTGATGCAACTCTCACATGAACCTTCCAGTCTCTCTACTTTATTTGGATCTAGAAACTGAACAACAAAAAATTATAATATTAAAATGTGTTTACACATTCTCTACTTTGAATTGAAGAGATGGGGAAAAATCACTTATGAACCGAGCCCCTATAGTTATGGGCAGTGTTAGCTAAGAATTTCAGTTTTAGCTCCAATAAAGAAGAATGCATTAATGAATTATAAAACTGTAACAACTTATCTGGTCCTTGAATTACCTCCTTCATTTTCCATGAAATCAGTCCCACCAACTCCAACAACAATGAAGGATAAAGAAAAAATCAGAAGCATTTGTGATTGTGTCAATAGTTTCTTGAGAATCAGTCACTGCAACATCCTGGCACATGGTTTCACAGCAAACAAAAACATATAGCACTCTTTCTTTCTCAGAGTTATAGATACAATGAGTATCAACAAAACAAAGTACTTCCTCTATCCCAAAAAGACTTCATTATTAGGTTTGATCAAACCTGTCTTTGGTTTTAGTTACAGTCTGGAGAATTATTTTGTGGCAGCAAAAAGGCTCAACAAAATTAAAGCAGTTATTTTTATTGAAAACTTCTCAATTACTTAATTCTCAGCAATCAATTATAAACGGAGGGAATATATTACCATATGAGCATTTTATAAATACTGCTCAAGTTGATGCTATCTACTGTCTCATGCTCAGGTTAGGGTGAAAACGGGCCGAAGAAAATAAACTAAAAATAAAGAGGGCCGGATCAGATTACGATCGGGCAAAATTTCTATTCATTTTAAACTAAAATTTAATAAGGGCTGATTTAATTTGTAAAAAGGTGGCCGAGCCCTTTTATCACCCCTAATCATGTATGCTCTGTCCAATTTGGAAAGAATTGCTATTACTTGAGCTTCCCTTCACAGTCCCAAGCTAGAAATGCTCATCACTCGTTACATGAACAGGTATTCAATGTCTTAAGCAGAAGCAGCAAATAACTTATTTGATGTATTCGCCATCAGTACCACAATCGTAAATCTCAAAGGAAACTCATCTCAAGCAACTGACCTGCACTGGAGCAAGGGCTGGACGTTCACCTCTCAACCCCTCTCGCCTCCGCTCCACTGCAGTGCACATTGCTCTCTCTCGAATCAATAGTCGGATCTGGAATCAATACTCGAACCTGCTCAGCTTGTTTTGCTGCCGCTGGTTCAGTAGCCGCGTGAGGAAAGGCGTGGGAGGAAGCGGGGGTGCTACAAGAGCGGCGAAGCTTCTCGTGGAAGCTCAGGAGCGAGAGTCGACACATCTACTTCCCGATGCTCCAAGAACTGGGACGGGGCAGCTGAAGCAGAGCGGGGCTTCGCCAGGGAGAGGGCGAGGACAGTCGCTGTGGTCGAGACAGGGCAAGTCCATCACCCGTCAAGGACATGGCAGGGAGCAGCCGAGGCGAGGGGCGACGAAGCTTCTCGCACAAGCGTGGAGAGCGGTTTGTTTTTGTTTTCCTTGATCAGGCGGACGTGCTGGGTGCGGTGGGCGGCGGATGAGCGAGAATCATTACCATTCCTTTTCAATCGGACGAATAAAATGTTTTTGGCTGATGTGGCACGCTAGCATTTGAGAGAACCGACGCGGTTTAATATATAAACATGGTGACAAATTTGCGGTAGCCTTGTGGCGTATGGAACACGGATCGGAGGGCCAGTGATGGCGGCGATCCATCGGTCGGGCCTGGTGAAGGGGACCGGACATGCTGACAAGCCCATCTCTTCTTTTAGCCATAGGCCGCAGGAACAGCCCACAACCAATATGCTCATGGCATAGAGCCCATATAAGAAATAAAAAAAGGGCCCAGGCGCCGGAACAGTTCACTGTACCGAAAGCTCCTCCTTTTGCACCAAGCATGGTGTGAAATTGCAGGCCCGCGCAGACCTACGAGTTGAAATGCTAGAAAGAGTAATGCCACGTCTACAAAGAAAGCTTAGAAAAATTTTTAAAAAAAAAGCTGATATGATAATTAAGTATAGTACAAATCTCCGTTTATAAATACTTGGCAATTTTAATTTTTACTATTCACATTTTTACTAATAATAACTTTAAAACATTTAGTTAAGCAAATCATAAATAGTATTTTGAGATTTATCATCATATATACTTTAAGAATGTGCATGTGTGTGTATAATATGTATGTCTAAATTTTATAGAAAAAATGAACAGTCAAACATTTAATAAAAAAGTAAAAATAAAAAGTATTCTCTCTGTTTCTAAATTTTTGTCTCCATTGATTTTCTAACATCAACTTTAACCATTCATCTTATTCAAAAAATTAATTCAAATGTGTAAAATTTTAAGTTGTGATTCAAATAACTTTAATGATAAAGTAAATTATAACAAAATATATGAAATTCATCAAACTTTTTTAATAAGATGAATAGTCAAATCTAATGTTTGAAGTTACTGATGACAATAATTTAGAAATGGAGAGCATTTGAACGGAGGTTTTTATGACCCCCTTTGAATTAAGGAAATCCAATATTCTGTGGACCAATCTCTTGTTGCCACATAATCTATACGTGGAATTATAGCAACGCTTGGCTAGAATTGCCTAAGTATCGGCGCGCGGTGGGTGCACTGTAGCAGCAGCAGCAGCACTAATGGATGTGAGTGGGGTTGCAAGTTTTCTGTTTTTTGGGTCACTGGTCGGCTCAAAACTTTTGAAATGAATTAACTGGGGCACTTTATATTGTTGATGGGATAAAATAAAACTAGATGCTTGATTTACAAATACTTATTAGGTAACTACTTGCATCTCTAAGATATGAGTCGTGCAATCGATAATTAAGTAGGAGTAGATCGAGATTGAGGTTTTATGTGCTACAGAAGGTTTGTTCGTGTCCCGGCCAGTACTGCAGGTCCACTGGTCGAGTCGGAGATGGTGCAAGGGTCAAAGAACACCGCACCACATGTGACGTGAGGTGTCCTGACCCAGTCATTCTATAGCCAATCCAACGGTCTCACACAAGGATCCGCCACGAGTTCAGTCGACGCCGTGCGGCGACAGCAGCACCAAGATGAACCGTATCGCTATGGCGGCTACGGGATCACTCACCGGCGCCATCGATTCTCCTCTAAATTCTAATCGCGGTGTCCGTCGCGCACTGTATAAGTGCACAAGCGAACCCGGACTCTTTCTGCCTGCCTCTCCCGTTCTGACCCGCTCGCTCACTCTCAAGCAAACAGCAGGCAGCGGGAAACAGAGGAAGCTCGTCTGTCGTCTCCTCGCCAACGGTCACCAAGCTTATCCAGCTTAGGGAGTCATGGCGAAGGATTCGCGCGTGGAGGAGCCTCTCCTCGCCGCGGGGGCGGAGACGGGCCCGTGCGTGCGCGAGGAGGTGAAGAAGCAGCTGTGGCTGGCGGGGCCGCTGATCGCCGGCGCGCTGCTGCAGAACGTCATCCAGATGATCTCCGTCATGTACGTCGGCCACCTCGGCGAGCTCCCGCTCGCCGGCGCCTCCATGGCCAACTCCTTCGCCACCGTCACCGGCTACAGCCTCCTGGTACGCCACTACGCACTACTGCTGTACGTTTATTGAATTGCGTTTCCATGGCCTTGATCGAAACCGAGATTCGCTCGCTTCTGTTCTGATGCATGAAGAAAATTACCTGGCCACACGACCTCGCGCATCTTGTGTTTGCTAGAGCATCTTTTTTAGGAATTATTTTTGCAAGGAAGGTGTCGTAATCCGTACCACAGTAGGTCTACTTGTAACTTGCCGCCGTCCGTCGTTTGGTGTTGGTCCATCTTTGCGTCACTGTCCGCTCTGCTGGGACGACAAAGATCACTGATCCGTGCATTTTATATTATCTGAATCATTTGGCGCTTTTGACTCAGACGCCGAGACTTGTCCTTTCTGTAAAATTTCTACAACGCCATATTATTTTAGAAGCAAAAGATAGAAAGTTCTTCTAACATGTGTTGCACTGTTGCTTGCATTCTGGTTGGCCACTGTGGAGGGCTTCGCTGTCACGCTCGAAGATCAGTTTTTAATATGCCAAAGAGAGCATATTCGTTCTTGTTCATGCTTGATTATTTTCCACTGAATTGTTGCTTACCTATATACGTAGTAGGTTCCTATATGGTCGTGATCAATGCTTCCCGTGCATTTAGGTTGTGTTTGGTTCATTGTATGAACCTGAACCTGTATAGGATGGTCCCATCTAATTTTTCGAATTATTTGGTTGGTGAGCAGATGGATCCATCCAGCTTTGAGGAATATTCCTCCTAGATGCTGGATGGAGTGATCCAAGAGATTTTGCTGGATGAGTTCGTCCAACTTGTTTAAGCGTGATTATTACTAATAAAAGTAGTAATAATTATCTATATTTTATTGTTACTAGTATTTAATAATTATTTTCATCAATTTGTGCATCAACTATAATATAATTAGTGATAATTAACATAATTTATTATTAATTAGGATATATAAAATTATTATAATTAATATAATTTAATATTAATTACTATACACATAATTATTATGTGTAAAAAGATGCATTTGTAAGCTAATCACCCTCATATTAGTATTAATAATTTAATTATCATCATCCTAGTATATCTCATCCATCCAACCAAACAAAAAAAACTGGATGTTGCATCCAATCTATAAAAATATGGATGGGATCATCCAATACAACCTTGTCCTCGAACCAAACACACCCTTGCTTCTTGATCTATTACTAGCTCGATTAAAAATTATTGTCACATGTCAGTTTAAATTTGAAATAACCAGCGACAATAATTTTGAAACATACCGAATAATTTTCAGTGTTGCCGTGTGACATATGGTTGGTGAACGAAACTTGGGTTTTGGAAGGTCGATACTACAATCCGAAAAGAGACCACATTCGAGGATCAAGCCTAACCTTTTTCAGTCATTACGTCAGAATCATTTACTCGCTTGTTTCAGAACAAATGTCTATATAAACTTTTAGATATCAATGTTTAACCATTCATCTTATAAAAGTTCAATAAAATTATTATTTACTTTATTATAAAATGTTTTATTACTAGAAATACTTTAAATATGACTTAATTATTTTTATATTTTCTTTTATTTTTCAATAATATGAATGGTTAAATGTTGATTCTTAAAAGTTAAAAGCAACACTTATTTTGAGACGGATAGAGAAGATTTGCAACATCTTAGTACTATAGTTAGCTGGTTACTGAATGAGGAGAATACCTCTGTATAACTAGCCAATGGGCTGGAATGGGCCGACTATTTTTACATGGGCTGCACCATGCCTAGTTGGGCTGTTCTAAACGGGCTGTGCTCATGCCGGGCCTGCACCTAGTACTAAGCTGGCTGGTGTCGTGCTTCAGCCCAGCCCAGCCCAAGTGCCCATTGTATCGGGCTGAAATGAGCAGGCCTCTTGTCAGCCCATTTGGCCTGGCCCACTTGGCCAGGTACTCCATCAATAGCACAGCACTCACGCAAAGGTATTTTGTGATCATTTTGTTCAAATATTAATAACTCTATCGGCCTTCTTAATCAATGCTTCAACATGGTACATCTTTCTGCGGGATCAAGATCTCAAACGAACTTATAAAATTTTGATTGCCAAAGTATTGTGCATTTTGCTACACACATGAAGCAGAGTGCAGACTGTTCATCTTATCACTCTGCCTCTCTTTGAAACGATCAGCTGGGCATGGCGAGCGCGCTGGACACCCTATGCGGCCAAGCATTTGGCGCCAGGCAGTACCACCTCCTCGGCATCTACAAGCAGCGCGCCATGCTCATCCTCACGCTGGCGAGCGTCCCTCTCGCCGCGGTGTGGTTCTACACGGAGCCGATCCTCCTGCTGTTCGGGCAGGACGCGGACATCGCCGCGGAGGCCGGCGTCTACGCGCGGTGGATGACCCCGTCGCTCTTCGCGTACGGCCTGCTGCAGTGCCACGTCCGGTTCCTGCAGACGCAGAACGTGGTGCTGCCTGTGATGGCCAGCTCCGGTGCCGCCGCGGCGTGCCACCTGCTCGTGTGCTGGGTCCTGGTGTACGCGCTCGGGATGGGCGCCAAGGGCGCCGCGCTCAGCAACGCCGTCTCCCACTGGATCAACGTCGCCGTGCTCGCGGTCTATGTCAGGGTGTCCACCGCGTGCAGGGAAACCTGGACGGGCTTCTCAGCGGAGGCGTTCCGGGACGCGCTCGAGTTCATCCGGCTCGCCATCCCGTCCGCACTCATGGTCTGGTACGCCATGTTCTTTTGAAGTAAATCATTGACGAACTTTCCTGAAACAATTTAGAGTTTGGAAATTAATCTCACATGACTTTGGCAATTGTTCTTGCAGCTTGGAAATGTGGTCCTTTGAGCTCATTGTGCTCCTTTCAGGCCTCCTCCCTAATCCGAAGTTGGAAACGTCCGTGCTTTCCATCAGGTCATAATCTGAAGCCAGTACTTTCACATATGTTTATGAAACCCTTCGATACGAATCCATACGCAAACGCATCTTTTTGTTTAACAGCCTCAACACCGCTGCCTTTGTGTGGATGATCCCTTTCGGACTGGGCTCCGCCATAAGGTAAACTCGAACTTCCAAAACGTAACCAGTCCTGATGTTGATCGACTGTGTTGACCATGGGCCATAACGCCGCAGCACTCGCGTCTCCAACGAGCTCGGAGCAGGACGTCCCGAGGCCGCCCGCCTCGCTGTGCGCGTCGTCATGTTCCTGGCCGTCTCGGAAGGGTTGGGCATGGGGCTGGTGCTGGTCTGCGTGCGCTACGTCTGGGGGCACGCCTACAGCGACGTCGAGGAGGTGGTGAGATACACGGCCAGGATGATGATGGTCATCGCCGTGTCCAACTTTTTCGACGGGATCCAGTGCGTTCTTTCAGGTAACAACAACTCTGTGTTCATCGAAAACAACAGATTCTACTTTCCAATGCGTGTCTCCGAGGACAGGCGTTCTTCCTCCTCCTCTGATGCAGTAACATTACAATTGCAGGTGTTGCCAGAGGCTGTGGGTGGCAGAAGATCGGCGCCAGCATCAACCTCGGCGCCTACTACGTCGTCGGCATCCCGTCAGCGTACCTCATCGCCTTCATTTTGCACGTCGGCGGAATGGTTCGTGTGCCTCTGTCTCTGCTCATCTTGAGCTTCCAAATTGAAGTCTTTGTGTCTCTACAAGGTTTAGTCTCAGGTTTCTTATTGTTTAACAACAACGTCGTGCATCCATGGCACCGATGAACTAACTGCAGGGACTGTGGTTCGGTATCATCTGTGGGCTTGTCGTGCAAGTCCTGCTGCTCATGATCATCACGCTGTGTACCAACTGGGATAACGAGGTACTCCTATTGCCCTCCATTATAATCTTGACTCACAAGTTGAATGCTAGCTGCGCAATTTTTTTTTACTCGACTGTAATAGTTTTTGACTTACCTTTTCATTAAAGAAATGACCAGAAATTCGTATCCACACTAGCACGTGCACAAACAACAAGTCACCTCTGTTTAATACTTTGAACAAACAGGCCATGAAGGCGAAGGACAGAGTGTTCAGTTCTTCCCCTGCTGATTTTGAAACATGAAGAGGGAACAACTAACTCAGAAGCATCGCAGTATTGGCAATTGCAATACGAATCTCTCTGTGTTCACAAATCAATCTTGTCGTTAATGCTTGGCAGATTGGAGTAGAAAGCAGGGCAGAGCATTGCAGTATGAAGTTAGAACGAAGTGATAGGGAAGCAAACAAACTCAGAGGCTTGTAACACTCTTCCTATGAAATACTAGTGCAATCAGCATTAGAAAGAAATTGGAACAGGAATTTATTATATTCATAAGCCATCGTGTCCTGTTTACTTGCCATCAGCATTAGGAATTGGAGCAGAAAAGCATTAGTGCCGGAGTACGTCAGACCAAAGCAGCATCGGAACTTGCATAAGTACATTAACATACGTGTGAATATCGACTCTAGTATTGCAGTCAGTGTTTTCTCTCCGGCAGTCCGACTGCACACGACCACCAAGACGCAGAGAACTTTCTCTCGCTCTAACAATCATATTCGCCATGGAGAAGGCCAGCCTCGAGGAATTTTTTTTATCATTTAAATTGGACAGAGTAAAATGCATGAATTACCAGTCTCCTGTTTGAATTTGGGCCACTATACTCACAACACTGTAAATCGCGGTCTCTAAACTTGCTCCATGTCAATACGCCTATTGGTTCAAATTTGAAAATATAAGCGACAGTTTTAAGACATTAATTACTGAAGTAGTTCATTAGTTTTAGATTTCCTGAATTTTAACCTCCGGTGTCTCTAGGATTTGACATGCCTGATTCAAGAAAAACATAAGATTTTATTCTCTCTTCATAGAAGAACAAAGCAATAAAATCTCAGTATCTTTACTTTCCATCTACATTGATAATTTATCTGTGAAGTGACAAAATACTTGGAACTTTCTAAAAATATATACGAATTTTCTGAATTCCTATATCTAGGTGAAGCCAAACGTATCTTTCCTACCAAGAATATTGGATATTAATTATACCAGCTAGGTGAAGTTGCACGAGAAATATGTTATTTAAAGTCCCCACAAGAAAGAAAGTTGCTTTATTTTTTTAGAGTAGCACTGTATTACTTGATTTATGGCCCCGTTATTTAAAGTCCCCACAAGAATATTTAAAGTCCCCACAAGAAAGAAAGTAGTACAAAAACCAACGTATCCGATCCTTATTTTTTTTTTAGAGTGACCCCTACTTGGTTTTTAGAGTAATAAAAGTACATAAATCAAGTAATACAGTGTTACCGCTTAGGCTTGCCATTGCAGCATCTACGAACCGACTAATTAATGGCCCCGTTTGGAGCAGCTTCGCTAGAACACGATTACATTGGAAGTTGACTTACCACCAAAGCAGCTGCCAGTAGAATCGATGTTGAGAGAAGCGACCCGTTTGGCATACCGGCTTCTGTGCGAAGCCGGATAGCGAAGAACTTGCGACGGGGCTAGGCGAGGCGGCAACGGTGACACTGTGCGTGGGCGGAGGCGCGAGGAAGGAGGGATGGGGAGGCCAACGAGGAGTGTAGGGGAGGAGGAGGAGAGCAGGCTGGACGAGGTGTAGGTGGGGGCGGTGGGGAGGAGGACGGCCCGTCGGTCGTCAGCGAGGGGAAGAGCAAGCGAGGAGGTGATGACGAGGCGGCGAGTGGAGGGGAGGACTGCAGCGAGCGGGCTGGCGAGGAGAGATGAGCGAGAAGCGTCCCCACGCACGCCGAATCTGGGCTCCGTGGCCGCCTCTGCCACTGCCAGCCTGCGATCTGCTAGCAAAAGGGAGGTCCGAGAGCCAATGGCAATGGCAGAGCGTGACACCAAATCAAGGAGGGCCAGTAGAGGCGTGGAGGCTTACCGGTGTGGGCGCTGCTAGCATGTTCTAGCTGATAGAGCGCCTGCGTTGTCCGCTGGTGGCATGTTCTTCCAACGCATTCGTTTTGGTGTGGTTACCATCTCCCATCTAGCGGAACTATTCATCTCTTCAAGCTATCGTGGGGAGGAAGAAATTGCCAAAGTGAAACAGCGGTTTGACTAGAGCTGCGTAAGCTAGCCCTAGGATTCTTCGGTGCCATTCAAGATGGAATGATCGCCAGTTCAACCACTGCACGAAACTGGCGTATAGAGACACTTTGGTATAGCTATTTTCTAATTTTGCCTCTATACATATTGTAGAGATATATTTTTATAACACTTTAAAATATATCTCTTGCATAGAAGTAAATTTAAGAGTTTTTGAAAAAAAATACTTTTATGAACAATAGAGACATCTTTTGAGGCATTCGTAGATTTTCTAGGTATACTGAACATATAGGTACTCTTTTGCGACAATTTAGAAATGATTATATCTTGCAGAGATATTATTAAAGACATCTTGTGTATACTTAGATGTGCTATTTTACTAGTTTACTAATAACTAATAAGAATAATACTTTAAATATAAACACATGTTGACGTGTGATTGAATTGTCTAGGAAGGCTCAAAATTACTCCCTCCATCTACATTTCTTAGTCGTATTTGGTATCGGTTCAAAGACCAAGGAGTAACCGTCCGGGATTAATTCACCGTGGCTCCCCCAATTACCTAGGCGTTGTGTTGCTTCATTCCGCATGGAAAGCCACATTCGGTTTGCAGCCAAAGTCCAATCCTCACCCCGCATGCTTCATGCGATCAGTTTACGAAGTAATTTGCCTGCCTAAGTCAAAGAGCCATGTAATTAACTTCACAGCTTTTGCACAAGAGTCAAGGAAACCAACCAAAATACACCCAACATTTGTAGAAAAATCTGTTTGGCAAATACGCCCAACAAAAATAGACAGGGGGAGTATTGTCTTGAGTTTAAGGATTCACAACCACTAATTTTTTTTATCTTACTTAACACTATAAAAAAATATCTTTATGTTCGTAGAGGTAGAGCAATGTACTTTAAAATTGATAGAGTCCATTCACAAAAATGTCTCTATTTTTTTAGAGATAATGCATGAGAAAGCTTACGAGGCATTTTAGAAAATGCTACTACTGTTGTTTAGAGGCAATATAATAATATCTCTATTATATAAAAAAAAGTGTGCTACAAGCCAATTCTGTATGACAAGGAATCTAATCCTTTTCTCTGCGCCTTGTTTTTTACCGCTTGCCGCAAGTATTGTGCGAACTGCAACGATGCCCAACAGCTTGCCGCTTGCCGCCTGAATTTTTCTATCTCCACTAGGCTCCGCCCCTGCCGAGAGCAGGTGGAAGGGACGACTCCGCCATCGGCCCCTTCTCTATCTCTTCCTTGTCACGCGTCCGGCCAAAGCTGGTGGAAGAGAGGATTCTGTGTTGCTGGCAAAAAGGTGGTATTGGGCAGAACCGTGGCCGGGAGACGTGGATTTGGAATCGTTCCGTCTGGAACCGCTTCGCGCTTCTGTCCGATGAAAGCTCCACGGAAACGATCCCAAACGCGGCCATATGCCTCTTCATCTTTGTGTTTGTTTTTGGAACTAAGGCCTTGTTTGTTATCACTAGAGATTGTGAGAATCTAATGAATTGTGAAAATCTATACAAAAGATAGATTGTAAAAAGTTGTGATACAAAAGCTGAAATAAATGAGTAGATTATAAGATTATGTACTTAGAGATGGTAGGTTGTGTGAGACAAAATCTGGCAAAATCTGGGAGAGAATAGATTGTGAGATTTTAGGTTTTGGATAGTTCAGCTAGTGCAATCTGGAACAAAATTTGAGCTGTTTATTTGCACTATCACTGCTAGAAGCAGAATTCTAAAATCTGTAGTGGAAACAAAGAGGGCCTAATCCTGCCTTAATTCTCTCATACGGTGAAAACATTAGTTTATTCCTACAAGATTCCTTGCAGATGATAGGTATAGTTGTTCTGTGTCTTTTTTAAGGTAAGGTATAGTTGATCTCCGTTTCTGCAAAGAATATGACACTTGGTCCATCTAAACCGACGGCCATAGCTGTCAAGGTCACATAAAGATTGAAAAATATCAGCCTTAGATGCCAAAATTAAAGGTTGGATGGTAATTTCTAGCTAGAAATCTTCTAGGATTAATATATAGGCTTCAAAATGAGCCTCGAGTTTGTAAATATAATTAAGATAGTTAAATGTAGTTGTAAAACCAAATTCAATGGACAAAAAATTTGAGCTATGCTCTTAACACAAGGGAAAAAAGAGATTAGGTTCATCGAGTTCCAACTCCCAAGTCTTCTAGTAGTCAAAAGCACGAAAGCAATTGGGAGGTCCATGAGTATATGCATTTCAAATTGGGCCTATAGAAGTGGTCAATATTCTTTTTTCTTACCAGCTGCCAATTTTTGTACCTAGCATTGGCATCATTCTAATCAACCACAGCCAAAAAATTATTGTTCCGGATTGGGGAACTCAACATTGTAGGACTAGAAGTTTAACAGCCTTTTTAATAAGTGGTCCAGGATATAGGGACCTACTGTAGAAGCCGACGACATTTTGGCCTTTTAAAACTGACCAAGGTAGCTGAAGATACCTCTCTTTCGTAGAAGTAGGCTCACAAAGACAGATGTACATTCTAACAAGCTAGCCTGGACGCTAAATACGAAATTAAAAGCCAGGACCGTGGCTTTGTTGGGCACAGTTGGAACTTGTTTAAAAAGCAGCCTATTTAAACAGCTGATGAAAAATTGATGAAAAATAATTTTTTTTATTTATTTTGAAAAGCTGCTGAACTAATAAACTATGAAATAAGTTTACTATTTGACATAAATTATGCTTATTTCTATGAATAAGCTAAAAATAAGTTTGTATCAAACAGGACCCGTGTACCATGTACCTAAACGTTTATACTCTCTCTATCCTGCATATTTCTCTTTTCCGGAACATCTATATCTTTCTCCTCGTATTCGGTACATCCAAACTTTTCTCACCTCTCTTTAATTTTCTTGTCAGACAAAAAAAAAAGACAACTAATTCAGGACGGGATTACCAAATACTCCTATATAAATGTATTTTGTAAAAATACACAACGAAAGGGACTCCCCTGCTGTATGCCCAGAAAAATAATGATTAGACCAAGACCGAGCGATTCCCGGAGATAAGACAAGGTCACAGGGGCCGTCGATGCCCTTAGCTGGAATCTCGCTTATCTAAGAGGAATTTATTACTTTGGGGCCACACTTTTCTCATAGATAGTGGCATATACGGGATAAAAAAAATAAAAATGCAAAATGCAGATCCGATCCTGGAGTGTAGAAAGTTTTGTTGGGTGCGGGGAAACTGTAAGAGATTTACTGTAGCAGTGCGAGGCACCTAGCTTCCCATCCATCCCACTTTATAAATCGTTTGATAGTAAAAATAACTTATAATTTGGAACAAAAGAGTAGTAAAAGTTTTAAAATAAGACAATTTAGTGGGTTGGCTTGCACCAAGTACCAAAAGTCAGTTATGCATCTACATTTTCTCTCCGTGCTTAAATGAGTAATTTTTAGAAAGCTACAACTATTTGTACCATTGTAACAAAAAACTATGTCTTTTTTCATCTATTTCACAAAACTATTAACTTTTTTTGGTTTGTATGTGAAAGACATGTGGGGCTAGTTTATATAGCGCTTCTGTGATTGCCATGGGGCCATGCAATAAAAGTTATAGGTTCTTGTATACATGGGGCTAAAATACTTATAGTTTTTTGAAATTAACCATAAAAGTTGTATTTTTGTGTTATAAGAGCACAAAGAATTGTAGGTTTATGTAATTTACTCTTCTTTAAATTGTCACAATTGATTTTTGATAATATCTTTGACCATTCTTCTTATTCAAAAAATTATTTCAAATCTGTAAATTAAGTTATGTTTCAAATGCCTTCAATAATAAAATATATAATATATTTAGTATACTTTTTAACTAAGGTGAATGGTTAAAGATAATATTAAAAGTCAATGATGATAATAATTTAAGAACTTTAAGAGGCTAGGTAAAAAGAATCTAAATTTCAAGATTTTAGCTATTACAGGGGCAGCATTACAAGGGTGAACCCCACGCGAGCAGGCGCACCATTAGGGGGGGGGGGCGGTGGCAATGGCTTGGGGATTTTGTTGGGCATGCTTGTACAACGACAAGGAATCAACATGGCGACTTGGCAAGCCATGTTTTCAGCGTGACCGGCGACAAGGATGGTGGATTTTTTTTTGGGTGGGGGTTGGGAGGGGATCTTGCAGCGGAGGAGGGGCGTGGCGATTTGGGCGACAGAAAGAAGCAAATACGAGCCAGGCGCAGGATCGCAACCTTGGACACATGGAAAGGAGTGATGGTAAAGCCTAGTGAGCGAGGAAGCTGTAGAGACGAACGGTTTCACGATTCGTCAACCAAGCCGGTCGTAAGACTCCGTCGAACCTCGTCGGGCGCCGCCCCTTGCTGCCGGCACCTCTCCGGTAAGGGTCCGAACCCAGCAACCGCGGGGGTGAATTCCCCTCATCGTTTTCATTGTGATGGAGCTCTCCATTATCGGTATTGCTGCTGGGAGCCGAGCTCTGATGAGGCTGCTGCCGCCTCCGGCGAAGGTGCCGGCCAGCAGCCACGGCTGCCCCTCCCTAGAGCTCCAGCCGGGTCCTTTGTAGCTAGATGGGCATCCAGTGCGCAAACTCTGTGGCCCATTTTGTGGCCACGTCCAGCAGGCTGGAAAAATTATATTATTGCGAAATCATTTATTGAATTATCCAGAAATTGGTTTAGATTTGTAAAAATCATAGAAACTTCATCCTAACTCCTAAAAATATGAAATAATTTGTGTTAGGATCCTCTCAACTAGAACTATATTTTGAAGCTAACAACTTTTCAATTTATGCATGAAATTTAATTTATTCATTTTAGATCACATATTAACTCATTAATTATTATCCTTATTCCTTGTCATGTTAAAATGTTGTAAAATGTACTTTTATGTTTATTTATTTAAACTTTCTGTTTCTGCGAAGTTTTATAATTATTTTCATCAAAAAAATAATTTAAAATGATTTATTGGGTTTAAATGGTATTTAAATCCTTATAAATTCATTTGATTTCAATAAATCCTAAAAAATTCTCAAAAATTAATTAGTTTATAATCTCTGTAATTTTAAGAACAAATTAAATTTTTTATATATTTTCAAAAACCCTGTTAAAGAAGTTTTGTAACTACATTTAGTAGTTATGTTTTGAAAATAAAAAGCTATCATCGCATGTGAATTCGTTTAAAATTTAAAAGTTGCATATTCCAGCACTTATGCATATAGTTTCATGTTTAGGAATCAAACCATCTGAGGAGGAGTTCGACAATGTCCCGTGAGCCAAGGAATCTAACTGTGAGCAAGGCCAAGGTAAGCCCCCGTTTATTAACCCTGTTTTAACTGTTTTTATTTTTATCACTGTATATTATATGGTTAATATACTATGCATTACATTTTAGGAGTTGATTGAAACCGTATACTGCATGATAGGTACCTTACTTATGTTAAGTGTCTTTGGTATATGTAACTCAATGTAGAGCTAGGCTATGAGTCTTAATTAACGGTGGAAATCAAGTGGACGAGAATATTCATTCACGAGCTACATGTTATTACCCTTGGTTCGAAGGTATCACATAAACCGGTGAAGTTGGGTTATTTTATCAATGAATTGGAGACTGAGAGGGGAAGAGTTAGGTTTGTCACATGACATGTTTCCTGTGTGAACTTATGGCCAATGTGTAGTAGCTGTATCTGTGTCGGTTAAGGATCGTACCGTTGTTGAGCTTATTGAACAAGTTTGAACAGTACTAATTACATATTGGATATATGGGACCCAGTAAACTGACGTAGCATTGATATTCGTAGTGACTGGACGTATCCGAAACCCTTTAGAGAAAGCTTTGGATCTAACTATGAATAACACTAGTGTGGTATCGCATGGAGGATCTCTGCTCGAGAGGAGTGAGCATTGGACCGGTCCTATGAGATCGTTGTGAAAGGTTGCCAATACGACTTCGCGGAAGTGTGCACGTGTTGTGTAATGAGGTTTCTCTTGCAGGATGTAAATTGATTATAATTGCTGCTCCTTACAGTAACGAGTATCGCTTGTCTCAATGCGCAACATCATAGTTAAGAAGTAGAATAAGAAGTGAATGGAAAAGTAATATGTTTTGATGGATATATTTGTCAAAAATTGATTGGCAACCATGATTGTGATAGCTTATAGTGCAAATTAAATTTACATTTCTCAAAATTTAATCTAATGCTAAAATTTGAAAGTATTGATGCGCTAGTTGTGCCGAATTTTGCAAATAGCCATCCATGCGAGTCAGCTTCTCACGTATAGAGCCGGTTGTAGTTGGCTACTTTAACGATAAAACTTGCTGAGCATTAGAATGCTCAGGCTTTTGCTCTGTTGTTTTTGTTTGCAGTTGATCTCTCTTTCTCACCCCTGGACCAACCGGCAAGAGCGACCTGAGGATGGCTATGTTCGTTAGGAGCCCTGCTCGTTGCGCTGAGTTGTTGTGTGTGCTAGGAGATGTATCGTACGGGCCGATGTCATCTTTTGCTTAGCATCTAGGAGACCCCAGTAGTATCTTAAATAAGTTTGGAGCCTTCTGCGCTTTTAAAAACTTTAGTTTGTAGCTGGTGTAATATATTTTGACATGCTTGAATTGTACTGTTGGTTTTCGCTTCGCCGACTAATACCCGATAAGATTCTGAAGGTCAATGGATCGTCTCTTCATGAGACGGTCTTGTTTGTATCATGCCAGACAGAAGAAAGAAATATTTTTAATTTTTTATCACTTTACACGAAATACGCTACAATTTGGCACGGCGACAGGTTGTATGCCTGTGAATACATGCCTTTTTTACCCGTGGCTAAATGTTTGTTTTGTGATTATCTCACCCAAAAGCAGTTTGTTTATTTAAACAGCTTCTGACAACGTATGTCCATAGTTCAATTGACCTCCTCGTAACTGCAATGCGAGTTGCCCTTGGTAATCGGCATGTGCGCTTGGCCTAGCTGACCGGGTCAAAGCAAATTAGGCATGCATGCAACTTCCAGCGAGCACCGTGGCAGGTGCGGGTTCGAGTCCTTTGCATTAGTGATAAATTCAGGTTACCGTAGCATTACTACAGTATCATAAGAGACGGTAAACAGTATTTCAAATTAATATTACAATGAATATACTGTTTATATAAAATTACTGTTCCATTAAATACTGTAGTGATACCATATCAATCGATCTGTCCCATTGATTTCTGATGGAATGGTTGAAAATAAGAAAAATTCAAATTACTGTAGTTCCACTCAATTTAGTGCTTCAACAATTCAGGGGCCCCGTCGCAGTAGGTGCACCTAACGATGATTCCAGTGGTATAAATGAAACTACAGTAGCGCGGGAAAGAGCGCACACATCTCATAACCCCTCTCCCTCGCTAGCTAGCTCACAGTCACAGCTCGGATGGAGCGTCGACTCAGCCTCGTCGCAATGCTGCTACTGGTTGCTGCATCACATGTCATTGTTCTGCAGCTCCCTCCGCTCGTCTCAGCTGCCGGTCCCCGGCGTTCCACTACCGGCGGCGGATCCTACTCTCTCACCTCCCCCAGGCGCTCAAAGCAGGTCGCGAAGTTTGTCAGGAATTTCCTCAGGAAGAACTAGGTTGGCGTTGCCACGGACATCATCCAGTTCGTTCGTAGTCTTCGGCGGGCGACAGCGGTGACAAACCGCCGCCGCCGGCCAACGGCAGTAAGGGCCAGCCGCCGGTGTCACCAACGCCGGCAGGAAACAGTAGTGAGGCTGCCGAGTCCGTCAGCCTCTACTCTGTTACGTTAGAAGATTGATCTCCTGTTAATTGACCTAACGGCCAATTGGCCTTGACCTCGCGCTTTGATCGGGGGCGCCCAGCCCAATTTCTGGCTGGTGGGCCCCTGTCGTACAGCGCAACATAAAGAGAGGTGGAGCCGAGACGGCACAGTACATGAGATTCACCGCGCCGCCACATCCTCATCTACAAACCCTAGCCGATCTACAAGGTTGCGCTGCCAGCGACGGGAAGCCACCACCACCGCACCGGATCCTCGCCGCCACCGGAACGCCACCGCACTCTTCACTGAACGTCGCCGTCCAAGCGCGGACTTCAACAGCAAAGGGCGGATGGCCGGCTCTTCCTCAAACACAACGGCCACGGGCACCGATGTTAAATTCCTCTCCCTTTCTCAGCTCACTGATCCACTCCTAGGTGATCCACCTGAGGGCATGAAATGGCATCAAAGCCGAAGATCTAGGAGTAGATCGCGTTGAGCAACAGAAAAGATTCGGCCCGCCTAAACCCTAACCCTAGCACGCATAAAAAAAGAAAAGATGTAGCCGGCCGTGGCGGCATAGCCGCCGGTCGGACCTCACTGTGACGGAGACCCTCGGGCCCTGCGAAAGATCTACGCCAAAAAGAAAAGAAAAGAAAGAAGGAGCCCGGTGGCTCACGGCCCCATCGC
>BCLG01000173.1:36875-52711 GCA_001602295.1 Zoysia matrella
CTCTCTCTCTCTCTCTTTCGCGAGGAAACGGAGGCGGGAGGGTAAAGAATGAACTAGGGTTAGGGTTTTGGCGGCGCGGCGGGGTATTTATACTCCGAGTTTCGCGGGCACCGTCGGATCTTGATCCAACGGTTGGCGGCGATCGGTGGCCGAACGGGCTAAAATAGGCCCAGGTAGGCACGCGAAAAGTCGACCCAGGCCCAAGTTGCCTTGGCCGCTTTCGCCGCCCGCCGCGAGCGCGAGTTGGGCCAGGCCAAAAGGCCAGTGTGGGCCAGCGCGGTCTGTGGGCCGCAAGAGAAAAGAAAAGGAAAAGAAAACAAAAAAATTGGGGGAGGAAGCGGCTGGGCCGTTGCGGCCAGTGGGCCGAGCGCGCGCGCGGCCACTGTAGCCGGGGGCTAAAAGGAGAATTTGGCCCAATTTTAAAAGGATTTTCCCTTTTGCATTTTTCAGTAGCATTTTAATTGATTAATTGGGTAATTTTTTGCCTAATTAAATTTGTCAAAAATTGAACCAACGGGATAATTTTGACAGAATAGAAAAATAAAGTAGATGCTTCTGAAAATTAGAGAATTTTATTTTCCGCTGCGTACTTAAGGTTATTAATTTTCATTATTAAATTCGAACCAACGGGAGAATTTAATTTTAGAAAAATAGTAATAAATTTCAGATAATTGTAATGTTGTTATTTTCTAACCAACGTTGATAATAATAGTATTATAATTTTTGTAATTGATATTTTTTATGCATCATTTCTATTTCTGCCTAACGGTGATGTAGATTTAATGTATAAGATAAAATTGTATGTCATATTTTTGACCAACGTTGGAAATAAGGTATATAATTTTATTATTATTATGTTCTCACTTTATTTGATTTATTTTCAGGCGGATACAATTTGATGAGTTGTATCAAAGAGATCTCCACTCTCAAAGGTGACAACTATGGAGAGTGAAAAAAAAAGATAGACTTAACGTTTATCTTGGCTGAGGTGGACTGGGTTCTCACCACAGCACGTCCCACTGAGCTTGAGGCGCCTGTGAGAAAAGAAAATGAGGCTGATTCTGCTTGGCAGACTAGACAGAGGCACTATGCTCCCTTAAAGATGTCTTATGATCTTGAGCATAAGAAATAGACCACATCCAACAAAAAGTGTATGGCTGTGATAAAAAACACGATTGAGTCTGTAATTGTGGGTTCAATCTCAGAGTGTGACACTGTCACAGAGTACCTTGAAAGAATAAAAAGTTAGTTTACTGGCTCTTCAAAGACATATGCTACACAAGTGATTAAGCAGCATGTGACAGAAATGTACTCTGGTGGTAACGGTGACATAAGAGAGCACATACTAAGGATGAGCAACATGGCATCCAAACTCAAACCAATGGATCTTGGTCTTAAGGATGAGCTCCTTATCCATCTGATTTTTGCTTCCTTACCAAAAAAGTTTGATACCTTCGTTGTCAACTACAACATGCAACCCGAGATATGGAACTTGAAAAAGTGCATAGCTATGTGTGTGCAAGAGAAGGACAGAATTAAAGCTTAACATGGTGGTGCTATCAACTATGTGAAGGACAATAAAAGAAAGAATTTCAACAGTCACTCCTTCAAGAACAAAGGAAAAGCCTCTGTCCATCAGCCTCAACAGAATAAGTTTGCAATAGATAAGGACCAGTGTCTTCACTGTAAGAAGATGGGACACTACAAGAAAGATTGTCCTTCCTATTTAAAGATGATCATGGTAAAGAAAGGGTGAGAACATTATTACCTTTATAAATAAATCCCTGTATGTGCAATATTCGAAATCTATTTGGTGGATTGACTCAGAAGCAACTGTTTATGTTGCTAATTCTTTATAGGGATTCCGTTCGACGAGGACTACGCAAAAAAGAGAAAGATGCATTAAAGTTGCAAATGGAGTCCAAGCTGAAGTTGAAACTGTTGGCGATCTTTCCTTAGAGCGAGCTAATGGCTTCACTCTTTTACTTAGAGATGTTCTTTATGTCCCCTCTTTACAGAGGAATTTGATTAGCGTTTCATGTTTGAACATTGATGGTTATGATTGTTATTTTAGAAATGGCAAGTGCGAAATAATGTTTAATAAAGAATGTGTTGGTCTTGCCATCTTACAAAATGAGCTTTATTTGTTATCACTACGTGATGATGTAAATATCGTATACGATAATGGGAACGTTACGTGCGAGAAAGTAAATGAATCCTTGTCTACCAATGTAAATAGAAAACGAAAAAGAACTTTAGATGCGTCGTCGAAATTATGGTACTGTCGTTTAGGCCATATTTCGAGGGGGAGAATAGAAAGACTAGTTAAGAATGATATTCTTCTTCCACTAGAGTTCTCAGACTTAAAACAATGTAGAGAATGCATCAAAGGAAAATATGTGAAGAAAATTAAGAAAAATGCAAAAAGAAGCACAGGAGTTTTACAAATTATTCACACAGATATTTGTGGTCCCTTTCCTGTGAAAAGTGTGGATGGTTATGACTCGTTCATAATATTCACGGATGATTACTACCGATATGACTATATTTATCCAATCAAAGAAAGAAATGAAGCCTTGGATACATTTAAGATATTTAAGCCTTAAGTTGAAAACCAACACGACTTAAAGATTAAGATAGTCCGATCCGACCGCGGAGGGGAGTACTACAGTCGACATATCTCATATGGACAAGTTCCTGAACCTTTTGCAAAGTTTTTATAGGAAAATGGCATAGTAGCCCAGTATTCTACACCCGGCGAACCTCAGCAAAATGGAGTAGCTGAAAGACGTAACCGTACCTTGATGGATATGGTGCGAAGCATGATGAGCTATTCCACACTGTCATTGAGTTTGTGGATGGAGGCATTAAAAACCGCCATTCATATTCTCAATAGAGTACCAAGTAAGTCGGTGCCCAAAATACCGTACGAGCTGTGGACAGGAAGAGTTCCCTCATTAAACCACTTACGTGTGTGGGGGAGCTCTGCTGAGGCTAAAGTATTTAACCCAAACCTTGAAAAGTTTGATCCCAAAACAGTAAGCTGCCATTTTATTGGTGATCCTAAAAAGTCAAAAGATTTTTATTTCTACTGTCCAGACAGATATACAAAGTTTGTAGAAACGAGACACGCTGTCTTCTTAGAGGACGAAATGATGAGGGGGAGCATGGTAGTTCAAGAGATTGAACTTGAAAAGAAGCGGGCGTATGCGCCCACTCCGATGATTCAAGAGCCATTCTTTACACTACCTGCTGTCGCTGCATTGACAGTGCAAGATACTGTGGTGCAAGCACCTGTTATTATTCCTCCTGTGACAACAATAAATATGAATGAGGAACTTGTTCTTCAGGATCCTATAGAACCTATTGCCACAGGTGAGGAGGATTAAAAACAGTCTCAAACAGAAAATGTATAAAATAAAGAGGCCCTGAGGAGGTCTCAAAGAGTAAGAAGATCAGCTATTTCTGATGACTATGAAATTTATCAAACAGAGTAATTTCAAATGGAAGATGATCTCACCTCATTTGAAGAAGCTATGAGAAGTGAAAACTCTTCAAAATAGCTTGAGGCCATAGAAGAAGAAATGAAGTCCATGAAGACTAATAAAGTCTGAGACTTGAAAGTAATTCCTAAAGGAGCCAAAACAGTAGGCTGCAAATGGGTCTACAAGACAAAACTCGACTCCCAAAGGAATATAGAAAGATATAAAGCACGTCTCATGGCAAAAGGCTTTACGCAAAGAGAAGGGATTGATTACAATAAGATATTTTCTCCAGTCTCATTTAAAGATTATTTTAGAATCATAATGGCACTAGTGGCTCATTATGATTTAGAGTTACATCAGATGGATGTAAAGACAGCATTTTTCAATGGGGATTTGGAGAAAAATATTTACATGACACAACCGAAGGGTTTTGTCGTGGAAGGAAATGAAAGAATGGGATGCCGCCTAAAGAAATCGATTTATGGGTTAAAACAAGCTTCAAGACAGTATAATAAGAAAATTTGGGTTTAAAGAGAATATAGAGGACAACTGTGTTTACTTAAAGTTTAAAGATGAAAAATTTATTTTTCTAATCCTGTATGTGAATGATATCCTACTGGCTAGTAGTGACGTCAGTCTACTACTGGAGACAAAGAAGATTTTGTCCTCAAACTTTGATATGAAAGATCTTGGTGAAGCTTCGTTCGTTCTAGGAATCAAAATTCATCGAGATAGAAACAAAGGGGTATTGGGACTGTCACAAAAGGCATACATAGAGAAAGTCTTAAAGAAATTTGGTATGCATAAATATAGTCCTTCACTTGCACCTATAGTCAAGGGCGACAGATATGGGGATTTTCAATGCCCCAGGAACCAGTACGAGCTCGATCAAATGAAATTGGTTTCATATGCTTTAGCTGTCGGAAGCTTACAGTATGCTCAAGTGTGTACACGTCTTGACTTGGCATTTGTTATCGAGTTACTTGGCAGATTCCAGAGCAATCCTAAAATAGAACATTGGAAATTGGTAAAGAAAGTCTTGCGTTATTTGCAAGAAACAAAAGGCCTCATGATGACATACAGAAGATCAGATTCACTCCACATAGTGGGGTACACAGATTCTGATTATGCGAGAGATGATAAAAAGTCTACGTTCAGATATGTGTTTACTCTCGTTGAAGGAGCTATATCGTGGAAAAGCTCAAAGCAAACCGTCACTACATCGTCCACAATGTATGCCGAGTTTGTAGCATGTTACGAGACTACGGGGCAGGTGAACTGGCTTAAGAAGTTTATACCTGGTTTAAAAGTGGTTGACGACATCTATAGACCACTTAAGTTGTACTGCGATAATGAACCCGCAGTAACGTATACTCACAACAATAAGTCAAGTGGTGCTGTCAAACATATTGACATAAAGTACTATGTTGTGAAAGATAAAGTTCGAGATCAAATTATAAGTCTTGAGCATATAAGTATCGTGAAGATGTTAGTGGATCCGCTTACTAAAGGTTTACCACCCAACGTGTTCAGAGAACATGTAGCCGATATCGGTTTAAGGGAAAGTCTATGATTTCTGGACTAAAAGATAGCCTAAAGATTAAAGTAACTATTTCAGAACAGAGAGGTGTATTGTAGCTGTTGAATCTATCGATGATTGACCGTGACGATGAGACATATTCTATGCACTAATCTGTGATGGAATAAGTAAAGTCAAAAGTAATTAAAGTTAAAGTATAAGTTGAGATCAAAGAGGAGAATGTTAGAAGATTGATCTCCTGTTAGTTGGTCCAACGGTCAATTGGTCTTGATCTCGCGCCCTAATCGGGGCGTCCAGCCCAATTCCTGGCTGGTGGGCCTCTGTCGCACAGTGCAATATAAAGAGAGATGGGGGCCGGAACGGCACAGTACACGAGATTCACCGCGCCGCCACATCCCCACCTACAAACCCTAGACGATCTACAGGGTTGCGCTGCCAGCGACGGGAAGCCACCACCACCGCGTCGGATCTTCGCCGCCACCGGAACGCCACCGCCCTATTCACCGAACGTCGCCGCCCAAGTGCGGACTTCAACAGCAAAGGGCGGATAGCCGGCTCTTTCTCAAACACAATGGCCACGCGCACCGATGGTAAACCTTCCTCTCCCTCTCTCAGCTCACTGATCCACTCCTAGGTGATCCACCAGAGGGCATACACGTCAAACTCCTCGTCGGCTCGCCGGCGCAGACCCTCGCGGGCGTCGTGGATATCTCGAGCCAGCTCGTGTGGATGCAGTGCGACCCCTGCACCGCCACCGTCTGCCAGCCGTCCTCCTTCAAGCTCAGTGCCTCCAGGAGCATTCAGCTGTTACCCTGCACCAGCATAGCCTGCCAGAATATATTCGCGACAAGGTAGGCAAAGAACTCTTGTGTATCCTCAGTTCCTCACGCGCTCTGATTTTTAATAATCTGGTCTGATAACTTTACCTCCTTCGTTCAGCAGTGGGAGACTGGGAGGAGCTGCGCCTACGCCAACGATGCCTGCACTTACTACACTGCTTATGGCAGCAATGTCTTATCATCTGGGTACTTCGTCACGGACACCTTCACCATCGACGGGTCCCCGGTCCAAGGTACAGTGTTCGGGTGCACCGCCCCGAGTGCCATGGACAGCTCCGGCGGCGTGTCCGGTGTCATCGGCCTCGGCAGGGGCCCGTTATCCCTCGTGTCGCAGCTGCTAGTCTCCAACATCTCCTACACATTGGGACAGGAAGGCTCCATCGATCTCCAGCTGGGCAACGTCGCCGCGCCGCGGCCCGACGATGGTCGTTACCGCAGCAGCTCCACTCGTCTCCTGCGCAGCAGAATGTACACCGACCTGTACTACGTCGGCCTCGCCGGCATTCGGGTGGACGGCGAGGACCTGGTCGGCATCCCGCCGGGGACGTTCGACCTCCGGAGCGACGGCTCCGGCGGGGTGTCCCTCAGCACAACCGTGGCCGTCACTTTTCGCGTAGAGGACGCCTACAAGGCCCTGCGAAGGGCCTTCGTGAATAAGATCCCGTCGACACCAGTAGGCACTACACACCTCGGTGGAAGCCTCGACCTCTGCTACGCGGCGAAGGCCTTGGACGCCGTGAAGGTCCCGAGCCTGACCCTGGTGTTCCGCGGCGAGGACGCGGCGGTGGAGCTCAAGTCGGCCAACTACCTTTTCAACTTGAACGACGGTCAGCGTGACCTGACGTGCCTTACCGTGCTGCCTTCTCGCGGCGGGTCCATGCTGGGCAGCCTCATGCAGACGGGGATGCAGATGGTCTACGACCTCCAGGACGAGCAGCTCACGTTCGTGACGGAGCAGGCGCTGCCACCCGCGCTGGCAACTCCCAGATCGCAGGCAGCGTGGCTGGCAGCTATAGTCGTCCCCGTCGCCGTGTGGTGGGCAGTGGTTTTCTAGCTCTCGTACGTCCAGTCGCCGTATATTCATTTGAATTATATTGCATGTGTGTGTAAGTACCATTCACGTACTTAATGTGTCGCGGGCCAAATATATATTATATTGCATGTGTGTAACTACCATTTACGTACTTTTATCAGTTATTCAGTTTGTATTGAATTGTAAATGAGCTTAATTTGTTATTTATCTTCAACCACTTGATGTTCTTTAATTTTCGAGATACGTATAAGATTTATATACTTGTTCAATATATTGGAACCTTCTAAGGTGGACCAAGTACTTGAGAGGTAAGATATTAATTTGATCACAACCATTGATTTAAGTAGAAAATATAAGGAAACAAATTAGTATCGCCCCGACTACATGTCCTTATTACCATCACCAATCAAAACACTCTAATTACTTTCTAAATTTAATGAAATTTTAATTAATAATAATTGGAGAGCTTTTATCTCCTAGCAGGTAAAATAACAATTTAAGTTTCGATATTAACGCAAATGAATGGTCCAAAATCATTTGGTGTATTTCAGAATCTGCCATATATTGTGTTTAGCCCATGTGTGCAACAGTGAGAGATTCCACGCTATTGTCATTGTGGCGCGTTCTGCAGAATCAGCTCATCCAGTGTTGTCAATGACGCATGAGCTAGGGTCCCTGTTTCTGACTCACACATGTACAAAACCCTTCTGACCTTCCACTTCATTGAGTCAATTACTTAAATAATTATCACAAAACTATTCATTTACGTTACAATTTCACAAAACTATAAATTTTCACTACCACAAAAGGAGTCATCAGAGATGGGGTTTTCCCTTATTAGCGATGGGGTAACACCCGTCACTAAATTTACGACACTGATGTACCAGAGACGGGCAAAACAACTATCACTGATATAATTCATTAGTGACGGGTCAGAAGCACATCACTAATGTGTACTCATTAGTGACGCGGATTCAAAAACCAGTCTCTGATATGAAGTCATTAGAGACGCAGATTCAAAAGCACTTCTTTGATGTGGAGTCATTCGAGGCGCAGATTCAAAAGCACGTCTCTGATATGGAGTCAGTAGAGATGCGGATTCAACAACCCTCTCTGCTGAAAATTAAAAAAAATACTCATATACTACATGATCTATTACAGGATTTACAATACACATTCTCTAAAGCAGCATTTACATAGTAAGAAGCTGTTATAGGATTTACAATATCCATTACATGTTCAACAAGTTGTACTAATCTAATACATCATACTAACTGTTGTACAATATCCAATACATAACGCGCAAGTCTGTTTTCAGTCATAGAATAACATGAACATAAGACAAGTTTCAGTGCAGCTGCTCCAGTTCCATCCGTGAAACGGCATATGGCTGCAAACATGCAATTACTCCACCTCTTCCAGAAAACCCTTGCATGATCTCTGCTGGTCTTAGAACCCTACAATTATATGGCAAGCATTATTTGTCAGTAATCCACTTGACTCCAGAAATAACCTTACTTTTGGAGTTATAACATATATAAGCACAAAAACATTGAACTATTAGCATTAGCGCAAACTAAATAACACAGGGCCTATAGTTAATAGCTTGGCATAAATTTCAGAATAGCTGGCGAAGATCTATGTTTATCAGTATCGCGGTGATACTATCGCCTCAAAAGAATCAGAAGAGTAATCTGTAATCGGTGGGAACACAGTCACTTGAAAACTCTGAAGAAAGTTACTGCAAAAAAGTGTTACAGAATAAACGGTCTATTTCTCGGGAAAATCTACTGGAAATCAACAACTAGGAGGAAATACTAATTAACTTCTGTGGCTAAAGTGATTTGAAATGAAATGGTGCCCGGGCGCACATCGCGACGTGCTCGCAATGCTCAAATGAAAGACCAAAAACGTCACATGGCAAGAGCTGCCAATGAATAATTTACTGCCAGAATCGACCAACGACCAAAGACGGGATGGTAACAAATTGCAGCCAAACTGTTGGTGCCAGGCCGGCACGGTATACACGCCACTGACGGTTTCCTCTCTTCGATCTCCATAGGGGCTCATCTGTTTCTGAGCATCGCCCCAGATCCATGGGCACACAGCTGCTGCCCTACCGTTAATTAACCCAATGGTTACGCTGATTCAGTGCGCCAGACCGACGAAGGTGTCCGTCATCGGCGCCCTGCTGCTCCTAGTGCCCTTGATCGTCATCTTCTTCGTCACCGACCAGTAGCACCACGCTTCTTTCTTCCTCGGCTCCTTGTCCAGCTTCACCTCGCCTTCTTCATCTTCCTCCTCAAGTGCTCGCCCCCAACCCCATGCCGGGACAGGCACCAGCACGGCCGCCGCCGCCCGGCAGGTGCCTAAAGGGTGCGATATTTTCCAGGGCGAGTGGATCCCCGATGACGACGGCGGCGTGCCGTACTACACCAACCTGAGCTGCCCGCTGATCCAGGAGCACCAGAACTGCCTCAAGTACGGCCGGCCGGACCGTGGGTTCCTGCGGTGGCGGTGGCGACCCACCGGGTGCGACTTGCCGCGGTTCGACGCGGCCGCGTTCCTGGACGCGGTCAGGAACAAGTCGCTGGTTTTCGTCGGGGACTCGTTGGCCAGGAACCACATGCAGTCCCTCATGTGCTTCCTCACCAAGGTGCAATAACTATTAATTCATGCACTTCGAACTCCGTAGCAATTTAGCTGTTTCTAGGAATTGAATAATGATCCACGGACAGAGAAAACGTTATTAGCATAATGAAGATTTTGATCCCATTTGCAGGTTGAATATCCCAAAGACATCTCCAAGACGAATGACCCAGAATTCAAGACAATGCGCTACGAGTCCTACGCCATATTCTGGTCACCGTTCCTCGTCAAGTGGAACAAGTCCGACTCCGGCCACCTGTGGCACCTCCACCTCGACGTGCCGGAGGACGCCTGGCTAGTCGGGACCCGGGGATTCGACTACCTCGTCCTCTCGGCGGGGAACTGGTACACGCGGCCGTCCATGTTCTACGAGTCCGTACGCCTCGTCGGCTGCCACTATTGCCTCGTCCCCTGCGTCGCGGACCTCACGCTGCGGTACTCGCAGCGCATGGCGCTCCGCGCGGCTCTCCGTGCCCTCGCCGCGGATTTCAAGGGAACGGTGATCCTGCGGACGCTGTCGCCGACGTCGCACTTCGAGGGCGGGGCGTGGGACAGCGGCGGCGACTGCCGGCGGACGCGGCCGTACGCGGCCAACGGGACGCGCATGGCGGGGCTGGACCTCGACTTCCACACGGCGCAGGTGGAGGAGTTCGCAAGAGCGAAGGCGGCAGGCGGAACGGCGAGGATGGTGCTGATGGACACGACCGGCGATGCTGCTGCGGCCCGACGGGCACCCTAGCCGGTACGGCCATTGGCCCGAGCAGAAGGTGACGTTGTACAACGACTGTGTGCACTGGTGCCTGCCCGGCCCCATCGACGTCTGGAACGAGATGCTCTTTCAGATACTGCTCACAGATTGATCCCATGCAAGTTTTCTACATCTTGTTAGGCCTCCTTTACATTGTATGAAATTCACAGGAATTGTATAAAGTTTCTTATAACTCAATTCAATTGCGCAGAAAAATGGAATTATTTCAGCGCTTTAGTAGTAGCAGGGAAATATGCTACTAGTACGACGTAGCCGCACGTTGAAAGTAATGTGCTTTCTGTCATAATCAGGTTTACAGATTAATTATTATAAGGCAAATTACGATTACAAAACACACACAATAGGTCACTGTATGTACGCTTGATAAGAAAAATTAATCACCATGAGGTTGCTCTCCAAACCGTCACTACTAGAATTCACATGTTTTTTATTACAAAATTAAAAGAATGAACTAGTATTTCAAAAGTGGTAGGGATTTTGAAAACTAATTTAGTTCACGTTTTTAACTAAAAGGGTTCTGAGGTTAAATTTTGGTGCACCTATTTACACCTCTAATATATGCATGCACACTTATTTCTATTAATGCACGCACATCCTATCTTTATAGGAAGCAAATACTCCCTCTGTTCCTATATTGTAGTCATTTTTTACTTTTAACATTAATTTTACTATTCATCTTATTAAAAAAATTAATGAATACATTATATTTTATTACTATTTGCTTTATTATAAATATTATTTGAATCATAACTTGCAATTTTACTCATTTGAATTATTTTATTAATAAGATGAGTGGTTAAAGTTAATGTTAAAAGTCAACAGTGACAACAATTTAGAAATGGAGGGAGTATACCTAAGCAAAAGTGCATCCACTTATCTCATATGTATTCAGAACAACTAAAATTGGGTTTTGAAACCAGTTTCTATAAATTGGTATCCAAAAATCATCATTAGTTTTTTTTTATAAACCAGTTTATAGAAACTACATCTATTACATAGTTTTAAAAAATCGTGCTGGTTCCAAATAGGACCTTAGTGAGACCATTGTGATTGAAACATAAATCATGATATTGTTTATCAACTCTAGCAGACCAAGAGAACTATTTGCATGACACGATTTTGGATGTTTTATATAAGGCAGATTCTATGATACACCGAAATAAATGTGGACTGTTCATTTGCACACATCTGTGACAGACCGCCCCTCGAAGGAGATTTCTTTTTAGATGATTTGGTTATTTACAACTTTTAAATGCAAATGGTCATTATGCAACTTCCTACGGTCCTCACCAAAACAAAAATTTGACCAATATAGATGACCGTACATGACCTCGTTGGCAAACACGATCTCTCAAATTCTACGCAAACTAAGGGTCAGCAGTTCGCACTCTGACACAATCACCTGATAAAACCAGCACTAATATAGTCCTTATTTGGGCTAAAACTAAGGATTTTCAACATAGTTAGCTTTTCAAAAATAGCTTTAAAGTCGTACTATTCCCGATATTGCTCTGATACCAGCTGTGACAGACTGCTCCTCAAAAGAGACGATCTATCGACCACAGGATCTTACCGGGTGCCACTCGACGAAGCGAGGACCAACAGTACAACTCAAGCACGATAAAATATAATACAAACGGTTGTTTAAGTTACAAACCAAAGTTTTAAAAAGCGTGAAAGCGAACGAACTTTATTTAAAACTAGTAGAGATTCTTAGATTCTAAGCTTAAGGTGACATCGAGCCCATACGATGTACCTTCTATCAGCACACAAGAGCTCAGCGTGGCGAGCAAGGCTCCCAACGGGCAAAGCCACTCTCAGAGGTCGCTTCTGCCAGTTGGTCCAGAGGAAAGAAAGAGAGGTCACCTGCAAAACAAAATCACAAAGAGCCACGCCCTGAGCATTCGAATGCTCAACAAGTCTTATCCGTCAATATGGCTAACTACATCCGACTCCAAAAGATATGACAAGGCCGACTCACATGGGATAGCTGTTTGCAAAAACCAACGCTAACAGTGGATTCTTTCTTTCAAGTTTTAGCAGTAAATTAAGTGCAAGGAAAAAATAAATTTAATTTGCACTATCAACTACCACAATCATAGTTGCCAAACAATTTATAATAAACATAACCAACAAATCATAATGCTTTCTGATTTCACTATTATTCCACTTTTTAACTACGATGTGGCGCACTGAAACAAGTGGTACTCGTTACTGTGAGGGGCAGCGATTGTAATCGATTTACACCAGTTGGGAAAATCCAAAATACACGACACGTACGCGCTTCTCAGAAGCCGTATGTGGCAACCTTTCACAACAATACCATAGGATCGGTCTGACGCGCACTTCTCCCAAGCACATGGTCCTTCATGCGATCACCACACCGGGTGCATGCATGGTTAGATCCAAGGCTTTTCTCTACTCCCCGCCGAAAGAGAGGTAGGGTTATGTCCAACCACTACGGTATCGAGCTACGTTAGTTTTCTGGGTCTCATGTCCCCGGTATGCCTTTGGTACAGTTCAAACTTGCTCAACAGGGCCACACTCGAATCGGTCCTTAACCGACACAGACGGAGCTACCACCGCGAAGGCCCAGCCTTCTCAAACCCTCCTACACTTTACCCCCGCCCGGTCTCGAGTTTATTCAAGTGTGAGATAAAAATCAAACCTATAATCTTGCGAGTGAGGTTTCTTATTCACTCGACTTCTACCATTGAATATAACTCATAGCCAAGCTCTACATCGAGTTACCTGTACCAATATATACTCGATAGGGGTAATTGGCACTATCATGCATCCTAGGGTTCCAATCAACTCCTACAACTTAATGCACAGTACATTAGCTATACAGTACATGGTGATAAAACAAAAATTTAAAACAGAGTTAATGTATCGGGGCTTGCTTGGGCTTGCTCAAAGTTAGCTTCTTCAACGAACGGAACGTCGCCGAACTCTTCCTCAGTTAGCTCGGATCCTACACATGCAATGATATGCAAAGGAATGAATTATGCTAATTTTTAACTTCAACCATTTGAATTTTATATCACACGTAATGACAGATTTTCATTTTCAAAAGAAAGACTAGTAAATTTGATTACAAAACTCCTTTAATACGATTTTAGAAAATACAGACCAAATTTAAGTTGCTCATAAAATCAGAGAGGTTATAAATAAATTTTTGAGAAAGTTTCAAGATTTATTTAAATCAAATAGATTTTTAATGATTTAAATACCATTTAAACACAATAAAACAATTAATAAAATTATTTTTAAAGAAATTAAATATGAAATTTTTCTAAAACATAAATTTAACCAAATAAACGGAAGAGTATATTTTATAGGATTTATTAAAATCCAATGAATTTATAATGAATTAAACAGTATTTAAACAAATATAACATTTATAAAATTATTTTTGATGAAAATAAATATGAAACTTTGCAGAACCAAAAGATTTAATTAAATAAACAGTAAAGTGAATTTTCTAAGATTTTATCATGCGAATGGATAATGATAATGCACTAATGAAGTATTTAGTGAGAATTTTCTAAGATTTTATCATGCGAATGGATAATGATAATGCATTAATGAAGTATTTAGTGATCTGAAATGATTAAATTAATTTCATGCATAAAATGAAAATTTGTTAGTTTCAGAATATATTTCTAGATGAGAGGATCCTAACAAAATTTATTTCGCAATTTTACGAGCTATAATGAATTTTCTACAGATTTTATAAGTTAAACATCATTTTTGATCAATAAATAAATGATTTCACAAAATAAATAAAATATCCAGCCTCTGGCCAGAGCCACGCTGGGCCTCAGATTTGGGCTGCACATGACCAGATGGGGGCCGGAGACGGTTTGGCCGAGCCGTTCCATGACGATGTCCGAGAGGCGACTGGGGGAGAGAGCGAAAGAATGAGAGGGAGAGCAGAGTGGAAGGGGGGGGGGGGCTCGATCAGGGGAGGAGGTCGTGCCTGCGCTGACTACTCGAGAAGGGCACGTCGCATGCATCGTGGCGCGCATGCAAGCGAGAGGCGCAAGGGAGCTGGCACCTGGACTCGTGCGGTGGTGGTGAACGATAGGAGGAGGAAGAAAGAGGAGCAGTGCGGCTGACATGTGGGGTCTGCTTTCTTATTTTTCTGTTTTTCACTGATTTTTCTGCACTGCTTGCTGATTTTCTTTGAAACCTATACTTCCCGAGCTCTAAAAATTTTGAAACTTTGCAGAGAGATAGAACTTTTCGAGAGAAACAACTTTGATTTTGGGCCCAAGTTCAAATTAAAAAATAATTTTATTCTATAAAATTTCGAAAACAGAGAAATATTTTGAGAGAAATTATTCATTTGGGCCATTTGACTTTTGAATAAAATTTTACAAAAATTTCTAAAATTCAAGCCTTTGCAAGACATTTCAAGAGAGAATTTTTGTTTCACAATATTCCTTTGTAAAAGCTTGAACGCACATTTTGAAATTTGAATTTGAATTTGAAAATTGAAAATTTACATGACCGGTTTAAAAATTTTTTTTGAGCTCGGCCCTAAGATTTCAACTTCGGTTCAACTCTTGTGATTCCTTTGGTGTTGGCAAAATACTGGATGTCACAATATCTCAAAGAGTAAATGGTTCTTTTACCTTCTAGGAGGTAAAATCTCTATTATAATTATTAATTATTATATTATTTAATTTGAAGAAAATCAATGAGTTATGAAAAGTGATGCATGTGACAATTTTAAAAACTAAATCCTTTCCATGTTGGCTAAGGTAATATTGTATTTCATATTTTTCTTTTTTTTTATCTTCCAAAATTCAATGGCTCCGATTAAATTGATGTTTCACCTCCTAGGAGGTAAAGAAACAGGGATTGGTAGCACAGGAATGTTCGCCGGCCGATACAAAGCCACCCTCCGCACACCCTTTCCCGGTGGGCTTTTTCTTTTCTACATCAAAGTATTCAGCATGTCTCAAGGAATCAAAAACCTTATACCCGTATTCTCAATTTCCCAGAACAAGCTGTTACAAGTATCAATTCCACAGAAGAATTTAGCAAACCTTACATGACGGGAACACTTAACCACACATTTAACAGTACCAAAAGAAGGGTAAGAAAAACACAAAACAATCTCAGCATTGGACGGGGGCAGAGCGCTGGTCCACACGCGGCGGTGGTGCCAGCACTACTGAAATCGACATATTTCCCTAGGAACCAAAATCTTAGGGAAAACCCAAAAAACCCTAGGGAAAGAATTTCCCAAGAAAATGCCTTGGGAACCCTTCTTAGGAAAAAGATTGACGGAAAATTGAATGTGCCCTACAGTTTCCAGGAAAAACGTAGGGAAAGTATTCTTTCCCTACGAAACCGTTTCCAAGGGAAACTTAGTGGGGCCCATTAAAAAAAGACTACGGGTCACGCCGCCCGTGGCCACGCCATTACATCCGCACGCCGTCACCGTCGTCCGCTCGCAACCCATGGACACACCACGCGCCGCTCGCCATCGCTCTCAGCCGCGTTGCTC
>BCLG01000173.1:52908-77948 GCA_001602295.1 Zoysia matrella
CGTCATTTGCAGCCGCTGACCTGCCGTCATGCCTGTTGCTGTGCCTTTCGAAGCCGCCCGCATGCGCGCTCGAACCCTCGTGTGCGCACCAGGTTAACCCTTGAGTCTTACATAGACTAGGCCATCTCGGCAAGAAGAGTGCACCGAATCCCTCTCCAAATACGTAAATTCTACTGTGCCGGTGGTCACAACACCGACAGTTGGCACGTCAGGTAGGGGGCTTTTTCGTGGTGCATTTTCGCTTTGTTTTTGTCGATGGTTTCGATATTCGCTTTGGTAGGAGAGGCTTCGATCTCTCACCTTCGTTTTGGGAGCTTCACAGTCGTCATCGCTCGAGACGTCCGGTCGTGGCGCGCCCTCGTCTTCACCGCTGGCTAGGCCTTCTGTTTCGGAAGCCTGGATTTCGTCGCCGATCAGGGCGGCTAGCTTTGTTTTCAGGCCCCGCGCAAGAGGCGCACGGCCCGTCATCGTCGAGTTCATGCGGCGCTGGATCATGACCCGACGCGGGAGTGCTTCATGCTGCAGGCTCTCAAGGCCGGGGAGGATACACCCCTCGGCAAGGCGCCAATCAGCGACACCTCTCCTCGACATCAAACGATCTCCATCGTGGAGTAGGCCCTACGGTGCAAAGCTGTTGCAGCCAGTGCCGACAACCCAGGCAAGGATGCTGCCGCGACGAGCGGTGGTGCCTGAGCCCATGCGGGTACCGCGTACCAGCAAATCATGGACGGCGGCACGCCTCTCTTTGATAGTCGAATCGAGAATCTGGCGGCATTGGCCTACGTACTCGGTGAAGCGGTCACGCCCGACAACCCAATGCTCAAAGAGACCCACGATCCTCTGCGCGTCTACCTCCACGGTGCACTCTAACAACAAGAACCATCGCTCCGGCCACAACAGTCCGAGGTCCGCAACAACCAACAACGACGCGCCGAGCAGCGCCACCCGGCTCGTGGCAACCATGGAGGTCGGATCGAGGCACGAGACCCTCCACCACCGGCTCCGTTTGTTCGCCAACGCAAAGAACAAAACCGCGACGCGCGCCACACCATCGACGCCAGAAGGCAGGCCAAAAACCACCGCTACTCCGAGTCCTAGCGAGAACAAACTCCTGACTACCATAACTGTCGGCACAGCTACGACCACCCTCAGAGCCTTAGTCCTGACAAGTTCGGGCCCTGGGCATTCGGGACGGAGATTCGAAGAGTAAGATTTTCTCAATGGTTCCGCGCGCCGACCAACATCATCAAGTACGTTGGTAAGACCAAGCCGACCCACTGGCTCTTAGACTACCGCCTCGCCTGCCGAGCGGGGGGGGGAGCCGATGACATGTTCGACATCTAGTATCTGCCACTTTTCTTGACCGACTCGGCTAGGGGGTGGCTCGAGCACCTTTCGAATGGCTGCATCCGCGACTGGTCCAACCTCCGGCGAGTCTTCGTCGACAACTTTCAGAAGACCTACACTCGGCTAGGTAACACCTGTGATCTCAAGAACAGCAAACAGAAGTCGGGCGAGTCGCTTCGGGACTACATTCAACGCTTCTCGCACAAGTGCAACGAACTACCCAACGTATGCGACGTCGATGTCATCAACGCCTTCACCTGCGGCACGACTTCTAAGGCACTCGTCTACAAGCTGGTATGTAAAAACCCTCGCACGGCTCTCGACCACCTTGACATTGCCACCACCTTCGCCATCGGGAAGTAGCTGGCCAAGCCAATTTCGATAGGGATCAAGGCAAGGACAAGAAGTCTAAGTTCGACTGCTGCGATGACCGCTCCGAGAGCAGCTCAAGCAACAAGAGCCCCAAAAGAGCAAGCAGCACAGCGACGAGTTCGTGGGCGCCACTGAGCGATAGCCCCGACCTCAAGCGACGACGTTGGTTGACCACGACAACCACTTCGAGAAGATTCTTGACAAACCCTGCCCAAATCATTTGACGGCTATCAAGCACTCGCTCAAGATCTGCCACATGATGAAGCAGTTTTTCAGAGGTAACTTTCATCCCGACTCCAGTCAACCTCAACGTCCCGACCCACCTGTGAAGGACGCCGAGGGCGACACGGACACAGCCTTCCTCGAGTCGGAGGACTGCCTTATGATCTTCGTTGGGTCGACGGCTTACGAGCTGCGACGCCATCAGAAGCTGACCTGGCGCAAGGTCAACATCACCTACCCCGCCATCCCAACCTAACTCAAGTAGTCAAGGGCGAAGCTCAATGAGGCAAGGGGGGTGCCTTGGCACCAGGGTCAGGCAAAAAAAAACCTTCTTTACTAGCTTAAATTTACCATTTGTGCACCATCCTCAGCTACAAATTGTGTACCCCTAATAGGCGCAGGTGAAGTGTGCACCCCCCTCAGTTTGTCTCTAGCTTTGCCACTGCAGGTAGTCGAAGGCTTCCATCACCTTCGACAGATCCGACCACCCCAACCACGTGCCTCAGTCAGAGCGCCTTCCTCTCATGCTCGACCCGATCATCAGCACCACGCACCTCACAAAGGTCTTCATGGACGGCGCCAGTGCCCTCAACATCCTCTATATCGACACCTTCGAGGCCATAAAGGTCTCAAGGTCGGACATTCGCCCGAGTCACGCTCCCTTCCGCGGAGTCATCCCTAGGGATCGTGCAGTGCCTCTGGGCCAGATCACCCTCCCTGTTACCTTTGGCGATCGCGACAATTTCAAGACCGAGAAGCTCACCTTCAAGGTGGTCGACTTCGTCGACACGTACCACGCCATCCTCGGTCAGCCCTGCTACGCCATGTTCTAGGCCCGATATCATGCTTAGCGTGTGTATGTGTGCAAGATTTCAAGCTGATCCGAAAGAATGTCATTTAATGGCCATGAAGAGAATCTTACAATATTTAGTACACACACCAAACATAGGCTTTTGGTACCCCAAAGGCTCCAAATTCAATCTCATTGGATATTCCGATACGGATTATGCGGGATGTAAAGTTGACCGAAAGAGTAAACCAAGGACTTATCAATTTTTGAGAAGATCCCTAATGTCTTGGTCGTCTAAAAAATAAAATTCCGTTACCCTATCCACAGCCGAAGCGAAGTATATTGCAGCCGGTAGTTGTTGTGCTCAACTTCTATGGATGTGACAAACTCTAAAGGATTATGGTTACACTTTGAACTATATTTCCACTCCTATGTGACAATGCGAGTGCCATAAAGCATGCTACAATCCCTGTGAGCACTTCCGAACCAAACACATAGACAACCGGTACCACTTCTTGAAAGACCACTCCATCAAAGGGGACATAGAAATATCCCATGTATCTACACAAAAGCAACTAGACGACATCGTCACCAAACCACTAGATAAGAGATGCTTTTCTGAACTTAGGAATGAGCTAAATATACTTGATTTTTGGAACGTGGCTTAAGATGTTGCACATCTGATATGTCATAGGCTAGACTTTGAAAAATAAAAATCTTGCAAAATATCTTGTGTGCTTTGTTTTTGAAAACGCTAAAAGAATTTTGCAAAATTCATTATGGCAATTGTGATCTTTGTTGATTGATTAATTGCTTCTAGTTACACTTGGCATAACTGTGTTTTTCAAGAATTTGTTCAAGAGGATCACATTCTCTCTATTTCGGATCTACTCCTTGATTCCACCCAGCAGGTATCGGGGAAGTCCACAAGTCCTAGACTAGTGTGCCAGCGAACAAGTCCAGACCATGAGTTTCTATTTAAACCCTCGAATCTTCTCCAAACAGCCACCTCCATTTTCTCTCTCCTGCCCCAAACCCTAGCCGGCGACTCCTGTGGCGATCCGACGATTTGACCGATGGAAAGTTGGTCCCCTCCGTGGAAAAGTTTCTCCACTCTCGAACTAGTCCGGAACCTCAAGAGTCTGACACCCTTTTGTTCTCGTTTGAAGGTAACCTCTTCTCTAGGGTTTGAGTATGAAATGCGGTTATTCCTGTTCATAACATTCAAATCCCTTTTATGAGGTCACTCCTAGGATGCTATAAGTACTTTGTATGCAATATGGCTAGGAGTTGTGGTCAGATCTATGAGTTATGCAATTTTGTTCATTTTGTGCACTATCAAGCTCCAGACAAATCCGGACTACCGGACTAGTCCGCTAGCGGCTAAGTCTGCTGTCCCGGACAAGTTCGGGGTGAGACAGACCAAATTGAACAATCTCAATCAATCATTGATCAATCATCCTCACATTCTGTTCAAATCTAATCCAGATCATAGTGTTCTGCTGTCGTCATGTCAGACCAAGCTGGTTCCTCAAGGCGTGGCACCAAGAAAATAGGAACCAAGAAGAGGAATATTGCTCTTCTAGTTGTACAGTGTGACAGTGATCATGAGAAACCAGAGGAAATAAACATGAAATTAGCAAAGCCTCTGGATCATGAGAGAGGCAGGACTGTAAAAACTACATGAAGAATGCCTCCACAGCGGTTGTAAGAAGAAGGGATGATTGCTACTCTTTGGGAAAGGAATGCATTGATACAAGATTCTGGAGTTTCAGATGAGATTGAGGAAGTTGTTGAAGAGGATGATGATGATGGTTCTGAGGAGTAGCTACTATCTATTCCCTCATTTCTCTCTTTTTTTGGTGTCTTGATGCCAAAGGGGGAGAAAATGAGAAGCTGTCTCTATCTTTCATCTATTGTTGGTGTGAACCATTTGGACTTGTTTGATTTTTAAAACCCCTTGTTTTGTATTAACTCGTATCCTATGACTTATGCTATTGTGATGATGGGATGCTAATGTGGTTTGCTTTATCTATCTTGTTGCCTGTCTTCTTGATTACAAGTTGAAATTTGTGTAAGCTTCTATTTTTATCTTAGTTTGTTTTGACTGTGCATGGTTTTACGGGGAGCTTTTCTTGACTTTAACTTGTAACCACTTGATTATCTTCGTAGCTTTTTATTGGTTGTCATCAATTCACTCAAAAAGGGGAAGATTGAAAGTGCATCTAAGATCTCGTGTGGATTTTGAGATGAATTGTGACAAACAATAAAAGCTTTTGATTGTATTTTGTGATTATGTTTCCAAGGATATGATTAAAGAAAACATTATTGACCCCCAAAAAGATAAAAGAGAAAAGATGGTTCTTCGACTTCAAGACTTCTAGTTTTATCTATCTTGAGTCATACGACCACCGTACTATTAAGGGGGATTCAGCAACTTCTGTTTTGAAATTGGTTAAGTGATCTCTCATTCACCATATTTCTAGTACCCATTTCTTCTGTTCCTGGTTACTAGCTCCGGACTTGTCCGATTCTCTGAACTTGTCCGGGAACGGACTTGTCTGCCCAGTGACCGGACTCCAGAGAGGGAGCAAATTGCTCACCTCAAACTTGTTCGGGTGTCCAAACTTGTCTGGCACCGGACATAATTTTGGTCAAGCTACAGATTACAGAGAGTTGTTCCCCAGCAGAGCCGAACTCTTTCGCTTCCTCGGACAAGTCCGGGCTCAAACTTGTCCGCCATGTCGAGCGGACTCCAAAGAAGGAGCACCTCGTAAATACTGTACTTGTCCGCCAACAAACTTCTTTGCTGGACGGGCGGACTCTAAAATGAATGCACCTCATTTTGGCCGGACTTGTCAGCCCGGCCGGACTAGTCCGTTAGCGGACTTGCCTGAGCCCTCTCTGGACTCCTGAGAGATGACCATACGATCGTTGAGCCCGATATTCGGACATGTCTGTACCTCCGGACTAGTCCCCTCCTGGAACTTTTGAAAAGTATCCCTTGATTGATCTATATAATCCTCTACCCTCAACGTCTCAAAGTTACCAAAAGCTACTCATTTCGAATCACACCCTGAGACTGTCTGAGATCCACCTCACCTCTTCCCATGTTCTTCATTGAATCCCCTAGGGTTTGATTGAAGGAAGAGGAGATTGTGAGTGTTTTCACCTCTTGTTTTGCATCGAGCACTTGATCCTTTTCATTGCAGGTGTTGTAGGACCTACTACTACTCTTGGAGATTCATTTCCTAGATAGTTAATTGTCGCCCAGAATCCATCAAGACTGTTGTGGTGCAATCCGAGAGGTTTGTATCACTCTCATTGATTTAGTGAAAAACCAAAGTTGATCTTTCTGGTCGCTTGGACAGATTTCGGGTTGAGAGAAACCCGATCATTTGTGGATCCTTCAATGGAGATGTAAGCTTCTGTGTGGAGCTGAACCTCAATCAAAATCTCTGTGTCTGTTGTCTCCGTTTCGTTTTTCGTTTGATCTTTTTCGCCGCAGAAGACCTGATCAAATTGTTTTGAGAAGCGAATTTTTAAATCGTTGCCTATTCACCCGCTCTCTAGGCAACTTTCACTATAATTATTATTCTGTTTATAGAAGCACAATGCCAAACTGAACAGAGTTTGTAATTGCCATAAATAGAATAGTAGGGTCGCATCTCAAATCCCAGAAAAGAGCAAAGAAGACATCCCATTTGCCGGAATCAATAAGTTCTATTGACTTTACCTTGATCCAACACACATCGAAGAACGGTGATGAACGATGGTGAAGGAAGAGTGAAGGCGCAAGAAGCCGCCCTTCCCTGAAGAATCATAGTCATGTAAAGATGCAGAAAAAATGAGAGCAGAGAATGATGTAGTACCTACCTGGAGGAGCATGAGCTGGGTGGAGAGAGAGAGAGAGAGAGAGGACACCTCCCGTCCTGCCTCTGAGGAAAAACCTCAGATCCAGCGCGGTGCCGGCATCCCTGTCGTCCTGCACGACCGACGGCAGCGCCACCAAGGCTAACGGTAACAGCACCAGAACAACAACCAATCTGAGCGAGCGACTCCCTGCACCAGCGCCAGACAGCTGACCCTGCGCCCGCGCTCGCCACCACACGCCGCACCCAAGCTGTAGAGCCGATTCGCAGCTGTCACACGACCCCCTCCCGGCGAACGCGAGCCGGCCGCGGGCCCGTGCGCCCACTGGGATCCGCTCGCTCGTCGCCCGCGTACCGCCCGTGAGCACGCTGAGCTAGGGTTAGGTTTTCTGAAGAAACAAAAGTGTGGGCTGCTCGACCCTGTTTGGGTTGGGAGGGTGGGGAGAAAATAGAGAAGGGGCCAGGGATTCGAAAAATTATTTTTAACTGTGATGGGTAAATGATTACTTCATGTTCGAAAAAAAAGTCCAATTACGCTAAGAGTGAAAAAAAGATCTATTCTCAGAATTGCCGTTTAAAGAGATCTGATTTTGTAATTGTTCCAACTTGTTACTATCTCATTCCTAAAATATAAATATTTCTAGGTTTGGTCAAAATCAATTTTTTACCATCAATAATAAAAGAATTTATAATATTTTATTATATATAATTATATTATTAGATTTGCCGTGAATTGTTTCTGTAATATGTAACTATTATAGCACAAATAGTTTAATTTTTAGATATTATTAGTCAAAGATAAATGAATTTGATTTTCAGCAAACGTAGAAATGCTTATATTTTAATACGGAAGGAGTAAACAAAATTAAAAAGAAGAGAATATTAATACAAGGACCAGCGGAGGTAAATTAGTTGTTGCTGGGAACACAATGTGTAGATTTTAGCCTGGTGGCAGACTTATGTTCGGGGTTTAATTCATTTCATGAGCGAGCATGCCTAGAGTTTTATTGCACTGTGGTGGGTAACTTCATGTGCTACTAATAGCCAACACTTGCATTGTCAATGTTTACGATTTGCCGACACATGAACAGTGGTTAAATCAATACCGACACTTTTTTCTGTTGGATGGATCAATGCCGACAGTTGATATGTTGCGTTATTGACCTATTACCAACAGATCGATGAAGATGAATATTTTACCTTTTACCAACAGTTTATTGGACATAAATAAATCATCTTTGCCTACAAGCCACTGTTGGGAAAAGTGTGCCATAGTGTAGTGGGCGGAGGAAGGACGGCGCGTCGACATAGGGAGCGGCGGGGGCTATGGCCTGGGACGCTGTGGAAGGTGAGCACGGATCGGCTAACGTTCTCCCTTTTACTGCAAGAGTTGCAGTAAAGCATCATCACCGTTGATTTTATCCGATGGTCCTTCGTTTCCCAGCAAAGGAAGATGAACTTCGCTAAGCGGCCCGTGGCCATTGCTACATATGCGCACAACATTATTTGTTTATCATCAATATTTTTTTATTAAATTTATAAAATTAAGATTTCTTTTCGAATAGAGGAAATTTTTTTATATTCTATATTTTATCTGTAAAATTGCTACTTCCTTGTGAATATTTTATTCTTTCCAAAGTTTTCGAAGTTTCTCAAAGTTGCGGTTAATCTTTGAAAATTCAAAGGTAGTTACCTCAAATTACTAAAGATTTTCAAATTATTCCATTAGCTTCATCTTGCCGAGGTTTTCGTGTATCCATCGTCCGAGTTATTTCGAGATCTGAATTTAGAGCGGTAGTCCATAAAAAAAACTAAGGTCACCTTTGGAACGAATTTTTTTTATTTTTATATTTTTTTCTATGAAATTTCTACTTCCTGTGAATTTTTATTCTTCACAAAGTTTCTGAAGTTTCCTAAAGTTTCTCAAACTCCTGCACTTAATCTTTGAAAAATTTAAAGGAAGTTCCCTCAGATTCACAAGTTCCAAAATTATTCCGTTATTTTCATCTCGTCAAACTCTTTGCCTGGCTGTCATCCGAGTTATTTCGAGATTGAATTTAGAGCTTAATGCTGTAATTTGAATCTGAATTTAATTATTCAAACATGAATTTCCTGTTTATTAGTTCTCAACCATTTTTTCTGGTGTTTGTTCTATTTTGTGCATTTTTATATTAAATTGAACTAATTTCTAAAAACTTCTTATACTATTACTGTTTAAAATCATGCGTTCTACCTTTAAAAAAATGCATTCCAAAGCAGCCCTAAACCCCATTTGGTGGTAGGAATGTTACATCAATCATATAAAAATTTCACAAGATGCAGCAATTTCACAGAAAAAATATAGAACATAAAAAATTTTCTTTTATTTCATAGGAGACCTTAGTTTTATTACGCGGGACTAACGCTCTAAAGTCTGATATCGAAATAACTCGGATGACAGCTACGTGAAGAGCTCGACGAAATTAAACTAACAGAATAATTTTATGAAACTTTGGGAACTTGAGATAACTTCTTTTGAATTTCCAATGATTAATTGCAAATTTGAAAATTTTTGAGAAGAATAAAAATTGAACAAGGAAGTAGCAATTTTACAGAAAAAATATAAAATATAAAAATTTTCCTCTAAAGGAAATCTTAATTTTATATATTTAATAAAAATATTATTGATAAACAAATAATGTTGTGTGCATAAGGAGCAATGATCACGCGGCGCTTAGCGAAGTTCATCTTCCTTCGCTAGAAACGAAGAGCCGTCGGATAAAATGAACGGTGATGAAGCTTTACTGCAACTCTTGCCGTAAACGGGAGAACGTTAGCCGATCCGCTCCCGTGGAGGGTGAGGGTGGGGCAGCGCCTTCTTGTGGGAGTGGAGTCCCCTGAATCAGTAGTAGTCAATTCAGAGAAACTTCTTCATGCATTAAACAATATCTAGTTCATTCATTACTCAAGGAAGGGCTGAGATTTATTGCCACTTCTTTCATTAAAAAATAAATATGGGCCCACAAAACTTTCCTTCTTCCTTTCATGCCTGCAGCCTGCTACCCTCTCGACGATCTGCAAAATACGAATTCTAACCGCTCTAGGCATTTTATCATTCTGCACACATCAGAGTTAGCTAAAAGCACTAAAGAAAAAAAGAGTAATTGAAACCTATTAAATAATAATGCATTTGTTGCAATAATTTTATTATTATTCTAATTTATTTTTTATTTAAATTTGGTTTGGATATTTATTTATTGTTCTACTTTTATTATTTCCTGTGATACGAGTTCCTTTAATCCAAACATCAAGAGTTTTTTATTACTGCGTTTTCGATTCCTATAGTTTTTTTTTCACTTTTCTTGTTATTTTTCATTTGTTCATTCCTGTTAAATTGGACTGAGGCCTTTTTGAATATTTATCTACTTCATGTTTTCTGTGTTTTCATGTAAGGTTGAACTGGGACCCTATTTGGAACAAATGAATGCAAAACATAGATACAAAAAAATTATAATAACGTAGGAATGAGAAAAGTAAAAAAAACAATAAGGATAAAGAAAACATAGAAACGAGATAAGTAAAAAAAATTATAGGAATCAAAAACACAATAATGAAAAACTCTTGATGTTTGGATTGAAGAACTCGTAACACAGGAAATAAAAATAGAAACGATAGACAAATATAAAACCAAATTTAAATAAAAAATAAATTACAATAACTTATATTTTACTGATGATTGTGTTTGGAATAAAGGAATTCAAAATATTGGAACAACAATAAATTAACAATATTATTACTTAATAGGTTTCAATTAATCATTTTTCTTTATTGCTTTTAGCTAATTCTAAAGTGTGCAGACGATAGATGCTTGGAGCCAATGTGTGAAGAACTAGATCATTCCCCGGCGCGTTGCCGCACGAATTTATAATAGTGATGATGACTTATTATGGTAGGATATGATGAAGCAGAGCTCGAAGAAAATAATCATAATGAATGAAAAAAATTAAAATATATGATAACTAATTAATAAAATTCATTTGAGCTAACAGCGTATGGTGATTAATCATATTTGCTTGAAATTTCAAAGTTTTTTTTGGCTGCATTTTATTAATGAAATTTGAACTGAACATCCAATTATCATCAGTAGATTGGCTGAGTTGCAATTCCCAGTTAAAATTCCTAAAAAAACAATAGTAGATAAAACAACAACTTTATAAAGTCAAGTTCGCTAACCTTAATACTATATGACAAGGACTCTTACCTAATACTACAGTACACTGCCGAAGGGTCTCCTTCAGCTGCAAAATCTTCTAAATGGCTCTTGAAAGCACGAAACAGGGCAAAATGCACCCAGTTAATCAGAGGATTCACATGCGTGCTCCGAAGTGCGGCTACAAATGTTTTCAGTGGAAACAAAATCAGGAACAGCTCCTTGGTACCTGACGTCAGGCAGGAGTAGAATTGAAAGAGATTGAGAACAGGGAGACCCCCCAAAGCGCCAGCTCTAGCTTTGGCGGCACCCTCTTGACCGCAGCATTCTGCAAATCCTAGGAGATGGAGTGATAGCTGGCGCTCCTGTTCGCGTGACGACGCTTCATCCTAGACCGCAGCGGCGTCGCGGCAGCCTTCACCTCCGCCTCGGCGGCATACGGCCTCCATCTCAGCCACACGCGCGGCCGCCTTGGCATGCCGCGCGCTCCGCTGCAGGATTCTGGACTCAAGCCTGGGCGCCGAGGTGGGCCTCCTCTTCTTTGCTGGTATCGCGGGCTCAGCCTCCCCATCTGACGGCCCGCCTGCGGCCGCAATCGCCAGGACAACATTGTCGCCCGGTGCCTGCTGCGTGGGGGACTGCTCCTCGTTGTCTCAGTGCCGCTTCTATGGCCCGCGCGGCAGCCTCCCTTGGCGGGCGACGCTCGTCAAGGGTTCTTCGCTCGTGGTGGGGTGGGGGGGTGGCGGCCATGCCAACGGCCGGGAGATTCGCTCGCTGCCTTGTTTCTTGAACTCCATTGGGGTGGTGCTGCCGCGAATCAAGGAGGAGGGTGCGGGTGGATTGAGGAAGGAGAAGGGTCATATTGAGTAGAGGTGGATGGGAGCAGGGCCATCTCTAAGAAATTGGGGCCCCAATGCAAAATAAAAAACGGGGCCCTAAAATTTGGCAATAAAAATGTATTTAATTATTTATGTAAATATAAAAATATATTTTTATAGTATTAGAAATAGGATAAAGTCTAATTTACTCTTCTCAATTATCAAAGTCCATATAACTCCTTAAACATTGTTTTTAGTTTATTTTACTCCATCAAAATGTGATTTTGAATCAATTTACCCTCTTATGTAATTTGTATTTTTTAATTCTCTGTATGCTAGTGGAATTTTAAGATGAAATTTTATGAGATGGTAAAGCATATTATAACACATATTAGAAAAATAACCAAGGCTTCGTTTGGAACACAGTTCCTTTTCATTTCCAGTGTTTTCTGTGAAATTGAACTTATTCCTGTAAACTTTGAAATTCATATGAAATTTCTTCATTCCAAACAGGGCTTACAAAAAGGGTAAATGTTAAAGTCACAATGATGCTAATCAACATTCGTATTTGTAATTTGATATTCAAAATTATGTTGATAATCATTCAAAAAAATCTATCTTTAAAACTTTTTCTATTTTTGAGAGGCATACTCCATCCGTTCTTAAATTGATGTCGCTGTTGACTTTTATAATTAACTTTAATCATTCGTCTTATTCAAAAAAAAATTGCTCGAATGTGTAAAATTTTACGTTGTGATTCAAATAACCCTAATGATAAATCAAATTATATTAAAATATATGGAATTTATCAAAACATTTGGAACGAATAGTCAAAGTTGAATTTAAAAGTCAACAACGACATCAATTAAAGAACGGAGGGAGTAATAAATAATTGGTATTACCACCTATTGATAAAGTAAAGAAATATAATTTATGAATTAGAAACTTAGCCCATAACAAAGATAAAGTATTATGTTGAGGTCAGATGCATATCTTTCCTAGTCTAATTCTTCACAAAACTAGAAATTAGGGATCCTAACATTTTGGGGGCCCTGTGCGGCTGGCCAGCTTGCCCCTGCCCCACGACGACCGGAAGCGGGGATTAAATGGAGGATGGCATCCGGCGGGAGATGAAGGAGGAGCAAAAAGGAAGTTAAATGGAGAGGTGTCAAATGAACGGTCAGTATCAATTAGAGCCTCGTGATCGAACGGTGCAAACAAAAAAAAGATGATGTAGTTCCATGAGGATTCAGCTTTGATAGGCAGTGGGTAGTACAAATATAGATATTATAGATTTGTATTTCGCAGATCTTCAGAGCGTAGCAGCTGCGAAGGAAGAAGGAAAGTTTTGTGGGCCCATATTCATTTTTTAATGAAAGAAGTGGCAACAAATCTCAGCCTTTCCTTGAACGACGAATGGACTAGATGTTGGCTAATGCAGGGAAAAGCTTCTCTGAATTGGCAACTACTAATTCAGAAGACCCCGATCCTCCTATTTGTTCTTTGGTCCTGATAGTAAATTATTCACTGCATTGATTGCTACTCCCAGGGATTTAATTTAGGATAAATTCTTTATGAGCGATTAAAAAAATTATAGTTCCTTATCAGCCACTCAAAATTTTCAATTTCCTTATCAACCACTAATGTTCACTTTCTTTTCGTATTCATCACTCATGTTCATTTGGAGACTTGAAAAGACCTTTTTGCCTTTCTCTCAATTTTTTCTAAATTTTATCATTACTCATTTTAGTGGATATAGTTCGGTTTTGGGTCATTTAAAATTTCACAAGGAAACACTTCATTTACAATTCAAATTTTAAAATTTAATCTAAGCCATTTTATTTTCTTTTAAGCTCGTGGATCATAATGTGAATTTGTAAGTTAGGATTGATTCCTATAACATTCACTAAAATGAAAAATAAAGAAACTTAGTTAAAAAATGATTAAATGGCAAACAAGTCTTTTTCAAGCCTCTAAATGTATAAGAGTGTCGAATAAGAAAAAAAAAGTTAGCATTAGTAGTTGATAAATTCAAAATTTTGAATGGTTGATAAGAACCAAAACTTTCGATGGCTAATAAGGAATTGACTCTTTCATTTATACCCCTTCATTCCTTAATTGTTGTCGCCGTTGACTTCTAATATCAATTTTGATTATTTATTTGATTCAATTTTTTTAAGAAATATCATATATTTTTATATTTTATTTTATCATTGAAGTTAATTGAATTTTGATATAGAATTTTACACATTTAAACTATTTTTTTTTGAAAAAGACGAATAGTCAAAAATCTCTATCTATATCTCTCTATCTCTATGTCTAACTTTATCTCTACCTCTATCTCTACCCTTTAAAAAGCGCAGTTACTTTTTTCTACATCCACCAACCAATTTACACCCAACAGAGATAAAATAATCTTTGTGTACACAAAAAAAAATACACCTACATTTATCCCCCCTTTAAAATGAACAGACCATATTTCTTCCTCCGATACCTCACTCAGATCTCACGGATGAGAATCTCTGCATCTCCCATCCTCAGGCGCGATGCACCAAGTCGAATCCTGTCACAACCGGCCGCCACCCCCGGCCCGAAATAGGAGTTCCTAAGAAATTGCAGCCAAACTGCTGGTGCCGGCCGGCACGGTGACATAAGCCACCAATAGAATCGGTGCTCGTATCCAATGGTTAGGCGGATTCAACGCACCAGACCAACGGCGGTGTCCGTCATCGGGGCCCTGCTGCTCGTAGTGCCACTGATCGCCATATTCTTCCTCAGCTCCATGTCCTGCTTCCCCTCGCCTGCTTCTTTTTGATCCTCCTCCTCAGATGCTCGCCAACCCCAGGCCAGGATGGGCACCGGCACAGCAACTGCGGCGCGGCGGGTGCCTAAGGGGTGCGACGTCTTCCGGGGCGAATGGATCCCCGACGACGATGGCGTGCCGTACTACACAAACCTGAGCTGCCCGCTGATCCAGGAGTACCAGAACTGCCTCAAGTACGGCCGGCCGGACCGCAGGTTCTCACGGTGGCGGTGGCGACGCGCCGGGTGTGAGTTGCCGCGGTTCGACGCGGCGGCGTTCCTTGACGCGGTCAGGGACACGTCGCTGGCCTTCGTCGGGGACTCGTTGGCCAGGAACCACATGCAGTTCCGGATTCATATCCTTTGCCTTTTGCTTTTGTACGGTGAACTTTGCCATATTCAATCCTATTCATTTATTATATAATCAACGTTTTATGATTTAAAATTATTTTCTATCTAAATTATACTAATCTATTTAAAAAATAAAACTATAAATCATACAATTATTACTTAACGTTGATGCTGTAATGAATGATTAGGATCAAGTACGACAAAGTTTGTCGTACAATAAAAAAAGCAGAAGATATAAATCCTGCAGTCCCTCATGTGCCTCTCATCAAGGTACTGAAACTATTAGCTCGTGCACTTCCGAATTATGTTGCAATTTAATTTTTTTAGGAATAGAATAATGATCTACGGACGGAGAAAACATTCTTGGCATAATGATCTGTTTCGCAGGTTGAATATCCCAAAGACATCTCCAAAACGAATGACCCAAAATTCAAGACAATGCACTACGAGTCCTACAACTTCACCGTCGCCATATTCTGGTCACCGTTCCTCGTCAAATGGAACAAGTCCAACCACTTGTGGCACCTCCACCTCGACGAGCCGGACGACGCCTGGCTTGCCGGGACCGCAGGCTTCGACTACGTCGCCCTCTCGGCGGGGATCTGGTACACGCGGCCGTCCATGTTCTACGAGTCGGGCCGCCTCGTCGGCTGCCACCACTGCCTCGTCCCCGGAGTCGCGGACCTCACGCCGAGGTAGTCGCAGCGCATGGCGCTCCGCGCGGCGCTCCGTACCATCGCCACGGGGTTCAGGGGGACGTTGATCCTGCGGACGCTGTCGCCGTCGCACTTCGAGGGCGGGGCGTGGGACAGCGGCGGCGACTGCCGGCGGACGCGGCCGTACGCGACCAACGAGACGCGCATGGCGGGCCTGGACCTCGACTTCCACACGGCGCATCTGGACGAGTTCGCCAGGGCGAAGGCGGCGGGCGGAACGGCGAGGATGATGCTGATGGACACGACGCCGGCGATGCTGCTGCGGCCCGACGGGCACCCGAGCCGGTACCGGCCGTACGGGTACTGGCCCGAGGAGAAGGTGACGCCGTACAACGACTGCGTGCACTGGTGCCTGCCCGGCCCTATCGACGTCTGGAACGAGATGCTCTTCCAAATTTTACTCGCAGATTGATCCATGCAAGTTACTCTACATCATTTTAGGCCTCCTTTGCAAGACAAGAATTTCGAAAGAATTTATAAAATTTTCATGGAAAAAATTAAAGGATTCGAGAAGTATTTTTGGGCATTAATAGTAGAAAAACATGCTGGCGCATGTTGAAAGTACTCTATTTGGTTTTAAAATATTGACGCCGTTGATTTTTAACATCAACTTTAACTAATCGTTTTATTCAACCATTGTTCTCAAATGCGTAAAAAAAAGATATTGTGTTCAAATATCACTAATGATGAAATAAATTAGAACAAAATTTATTATATTAATCAAAATTTTTTAAATAAGACAAACGGTCAAACATGATTTTTCCAACGTGTAAGCCTTCTTAGTGAAACTGTTATAATTGAAACATAAACCATGATTTTTAATTGGCAGATTTTAAGTTAGACCTATATCATCGGAGATCGTCCATTGAGTAATCTTGATAATTAAATTAATTACTATAGTATTCAACTTCTAGAGTAATTTGCTGTTTTAGAAACTAATGCATGAGTTTTTATGTCGAGTACTCAAATCAGTGTTTAGGTAGCCAGGACCTAAATCAAGTATCTAAACATTAATTAGGTATTTGAGGCAGAAAAACAGTCCAATAAATACCTATATCAACAACAAAAATTTAGCTACTTTCATCTTTACCAAATTAGGTACATACAAATAGCAATGCTTTTAATTGACATATATTTCAAAACTATAGCCCATGGGTCACAAATTAGGACGATTAGATTTAAAATTTGAGGAATACTGAATTTGGATATCTGTTGTAGATAAAAACTATTTTAGATACCGATTCTAATTTTTAACAACAATCTAAATCTGAATTTAGGTACTGTACAATAAATTTTGGTAATTGTTGGAGTTGCTAAACAGATGCCGACCGAGATAGATTTATATTTTCTATTTTTGATTTCATGTTAAGAAAAATGTGACTGAGATTGAATTCTTTGTTTACTTTCTACTTGCTTCGGTTTTAAAATATTGACATTGTTGACTTCTAACAACAACTTTATCATTCATCGTATTCAAGAAAGTTTATTAAATATAATATGTTTTGTTATAATCTGCTTTATCATTAGTGACATTTAAAATATGACTAATAATCTTGTATATCTGGATTATTTTTTTAATAAGATAAAATGTCAAAGTTAATGTTAAAATTTAATAATGTCAAATATTTTAAAACCGGAGAGAGTACAAGGTAAGCCAACAGTATCCGGTCTATATTGAAAGGGCTCTTATAATTTCCTACTATTGTTTATCAATTCTAGCAGATCTAGAGAACAGTTTACATAATTTAATTTTTAATTTTTTATAAATTTTGGGGCTGGCTTTTATAAATATTCATGCATCTAAAAGAAAACATTGTGTGAGATTAAGGGTGCAATGTGATGTTTCGATTAAGTATACATGTACACAAGGAAGTTGTCACAGCCAGTATTGAATACACAATATTAAAACAAAGATTAACCCATGTACCGAAAAAGTCCGGTTCAGGAAAGACAAAAGTTTATAAAACGTGTCAAAATAGAAAAAAAAAATGGAAAAAAGTGAAATTATAGTGTTCTGGGCCTTCGTATTTTGGATTCGACTGGTCCATTTACTTATCGCAGAAGTCCCTAGTAGGGAGCAGAAGCCCTTACCCACTCGCCGCCGCCGCCGTCCGCCCTTCTGCCGCCGTCCGCCATGTCCCTTCACTACCTCCGGGCTCGTGTCCTCTGCTTCGTCTCTCTTTCGACGCCCAGCATCGCTGCTGTGCACGCCTCTTCCGTGACTTCCGTCGGCACCCTCCACCGCTTCCTCTCCACAGCCGACACAGACACCGTGTCCTCTGTTTCCTCCTCGGCCCCCCTGGTCGGCGTTGACTACCTCATCTCGCGCTACGGCCTCACTCGGGCGCAAGCTCTCAAGGCCGCCAAGAAGACCTCCCACCTCAGCTCCCGCTGCAAGCCGGACGCCGTGCTGGCCGTCCTCGGCGGTACCCTCGGCGTCCCCGCCGCGGGCATCGCCGCGATCGTGGCCATGTACCCAAGCATCCTCTGTACCGACGTGGAACGAACCTTGGCACTCCGCATCTCCGATCTTTCTGGCATCGGCCTGTCGCGGGACGAGATCGCGCGCCTCGTCCTCCTCGCACCCAGCGCCTTCTTCAATAGGTCCATCTGCCGCAACTTCGAGTTCTGGCTCAAGAACTTGGGATCCTTTGACAAGCTCCTGCGGGCTCTCAGGACACATTCCGGCCTCCTCGGCGCCGACCTTGACAAGGTGGCCAAACCCAACCTGGCCTTACTTAGGCAATGCGGATTGAATGCTTCTGACATTGTCGCGATCAATATTTACGGCGCCCGGGTGTTTACTCTGAACCCAAATCTTCTCCGGGAGGCTGTGGAGCGAGTGGAGGAGCTAGGTTTTGAACGAGGTACGCGGATGTTCCACCGAGCGCTTGTTTTGATCTCATTGTTGGGCAAGGAGGTTGTTGCCAGGAGAACACAGCTTCTTCGGGATGTTGGATTCTCGCAGGATGATGTGCTGAGACTTGTGAGGAAGGCGCCGGCTATCCTGGGCTTGACTCATAATAAGGTTCATGGAAATATGAATTTCTTGGTGAAGGATGTTGGTCTGGATTTTCCCTACATTGCACGAAGGCCTGCATTGATTATGTATAGCCTTGAGCGGCGGTTGTTGCCCCGATATTGGTTGCTCAAGGTTCTCAAGGAGAAAGCGCTGCTGAAGGGTGAGCGAGACTACTATGCCATGGCTTCATTGAGCGAGAAGTCATTTTTGAAAAGGTTTGTTCTTCTGTACAAAGATGCTGTCCCTGGCCTTGCTGAGGGTTATGCTTTAAGATGTTCTGGGAAGGCAAGAGATAGACTTCATTTGCGAAAAGAGTGAATTGATGTGCTTCAAAAGTTCATATTGCCATCAAGGAAAACCACTAAGGTTTGTCATTGGAACTGACCGTGACATTTTTTTTCCTTCACAGAGTATATATAGTTGCCATTTGGTTCCTGAAGTATGGTTATACATAACATCATTGCTTAAATGTTTCATAGTCAAATTATTTTTCTATAAAAAGTGGTGTTTGTTATAGTGCTTGGGAGGAACCAGAGATACCTCACCCATCTTAATTTAATCGCAGCTGTTGATATTTAAAGATACGTACTTAACCCGCTATATTTTGTATTGGTCCACAATTTAAAGTACCTTTTAGTAGGTACCTTCCGAATTTTAAGCGTTAGATCTAATCAAATGAAATGTTATTATTAACTCCAAGCACTGTAACAAAACTCATAAAAAAATGAGTGTTTATACTGTATACATCACCCTAAAGGCTCAAAGGGTGAGCTATTTGGTTGCCTTGGGGTCATTGAGCTTGGTGCAAGGAACTTAGTAGTCAAAATATTATGTAGGCAACAAAAAAGCCAGACTGATGAATGCACTTAAATATGTATGACTTGTACAATTGGTTTTGATGTTTATTACAGTGTTTGGGGGAATTGGAGGTACCTCCCCCTCTCAATTAATCTGTGTCTTTTATATTTGAAAAATAGTACCTGGCACACTATTGTTGATACCGGTCCACAACATAAAGTACCTTTTACTAGGTACCATCCTGTTTTAACCATTAGACCTAATCAAATGAAAGGTTTTTATTAATTCGAAGCACTATAACAAATCTCATTGGTGTTTTTGCAGCGTTGCTGGCCCCTGTAGTAAAATATTGGTTTGATCATGTGGTTAAAATATTAGATGCCCTGTGGTATTTGCACTGCATTATTTTTCCCAACAGATTGATGTTAACAATGTGACATTTTGTTGGATCGAGGTGATGTAATGTCTGGTAGTCTCCTGTAACAGAATTGAGTACGGTACTTGTTCTCTGAATTTGTGGCGCTGGATCACAAAAATCACAAGCTGGCATGCTATGAAAATTTTTCTGATTGTCAGGATCAGACATGTAATTCAATCCCAGCATTGTATGCTGGCTGTACTTTGCTTTTCTTCCATGCCAACTTCTCATCAATGATATCGATATGGATGTCCTTTGCTATTCAAATTTGCACTTCAATTTGGTTGGCCTGATTGATTGGCTCTCCCTCTCCTGGTAATAATAGTTCATCCAACTAGTACCCTGACACGAAAGAGTTTACCGGTTGGGGAGAATGGTTTTGATATAAACTGGTGAAAAGAGTATAGCAATGTCCATGATGTTGTCACTGTTTAGGAATAGATTCAAACTGGGTTTGTCGTCCTGTGGAAAGCTTGCAGACTGCACATAATCATTTACTTGGGGAAACATTTCTTCACACCAAGTTCTGATTCTTTTTCGTCAAAATATTTTCAGTTATGTACTTCTTCTTTTCTCAAATTGATTTTTATAATCAATTTTGATCATTCGTTTTCAAAAATTTTGCTCAAATGTGTAAAATTTTAAGTTGTGGTTCAAATAACTCTAACGATAAATCAAATTATATTAAAATATATAAAAAAATTTAAATTTTTTTAATAAAATAAATGGTCAAAGTTGAATTTAAAAGTCATTGACGACATCCCTCTCGAGAGGAATATAAAATCTTCCGGTACAAAATTTGGTGCGTACATGTAATGCCCTATGAACTACGAGTATGATCTTCTCCCTGTAGGTACGGATGGAAGACCTACTTACTAGAACAACATTTTTTCCACTGAACGTAGAAATTGAAAACCATTCGAAAGAAGTTGACACAAGTGTTTCATTATGTCTACTATACTGTGTATATTTAGTTTTTGTATATTTAACTAACTGAGATATTTTCAACAATTGCAATTGGTTTTACTAATTTGCACGTATCAGATTTATCTTTCACATCACTAAGTTTATTGTTGACGCAGACCTCATCCGAAGAAGACAGTGGATTGTTCCGTGGCTACTGAAAACGAAAAAAAAAAAAGGAACGATCGGCTTAGCCATTGTTTGGGCCGAAAGTTTTCCGCCCAAAAGAGAGGTCTATCAGCCGCAAGACGCAGAAAATTACTGTATACTCCTACGTGTTTCTGCTTTTACTTGGTTGGGTGCGGAGCTCGAGGGGGGGGCCTCGCGGTGTTTACCCTACCGCCGCTGCCGCCGCCGGTGGCACCTCCGCTCCGCGTTTCCATGGCTCTCCACCGCTTACGAGAGCGCGCCCTCTCGCTGATCCTCCAATCCCTACCCAGCTTTCCGGCCGCGCACGCCCCTCCCGTTGTCTCCCTCGACCGCCTTCTCTGCTCCACCGCGTCCACTGCATCCACCGTTTCTTCTCTGCCCTCCTTCGACGCCGAGGACTACCTCGTCTCGAGATTCGGGCTCACCCGAGCTAGGGCGGTCAAGGTCTCCAGGAGGATCTCCCACCTCGGCTCGTGCTCCAAGCCGGAGGCCGTGCTCGCATTCCTCAGCGGCACCCTCGGCGTCCCCGCCGCCGACGTCGCTGCGCTCATCTCTATGTACCCGAGCTTCCTCTGCATCAACGTGGAGCGAACCTTGGCGCCACGCATCGCGGAGCTTTCCGATCTCGGCCTGTCGCGGGAGGACATCGCGCGACTCATCCCCCTCGCGCCCACTTCCTTCCGAAGCAGGTTCCTCTGCCGCAAAATTGAGTTCTGGGTCAAGGAGCTGGGATCTTTCGCCGAGCTCCTGCGCGTTGTCAGGATGAACTCCAGCCTCCTCTGCACTGACCTAGACAAGGTGACCGCACCCAACTTGGCCTTTCTTCGGCAATACGGGTTGAATGCGTCCCAGATAGTCACTCTCAATATTTACTCCGGCCGGCTCGTCACCATGAACTCAAACCGTCTTCAGGAGGCCGTCAAGCGAGTTGAGGACCTAGGCATCAAACCAGGTTCACGGATGTTCCCCCGTGCGCTTACTTTGATCTCTTTGATGGCCAAGGATGTCGTCACCCGCAGGATACAGATTCTACAGAAATTTGGGTTCTCACAGGACGATGTACGAGAAATCATGAGGAAGGCGCCTCTTATCCTGGGCCATCTGGGAAAGTCTGGTCAGAAGGTCCGGGGGAATATAGACTTCTTGGTGAAGAATGTTGGTCTGGATTTCTCATACATTGCGCGAAGGCCAGTGCTCTTGATGTATAGTCTTCAGCGGCGGTTATTGCCTCGGTATTGCTTGCTCAAGGTTCTTCAGGAGAAGGCATTTATTAAGGGTAAGATGAGCTATTACACAACAGCAACTATGTCTGAGAAGAACTTTCTGCAAAAGTTTGTGCTTCCATACAAGGATGTTGTCCCTGGCCTTGCTGAAGATTATGCCTTGAAATGTTTCGGGAAGGTGGCAGGCAGAGTTGTTTCGCAAGAAGAGCGAACTGAAAGTACTTAAAAAGTACGTATTCCACATTAAATGTTCTTCATTGTCTTATTCAGCCGTGTAATCTTCACGAATTTACCTCTATATGTCACCTAAAAGATTGGGGATATGAGCTTGGTGTGATGAACAGATAACGGAAATTTATTGATGACATGATCTGGAGATATTTACCTTTATTGATGACATGATCTGGAAATCTTCTCAGACTGCAATGCTCTGTTCCTCCTCTGTTTTGTTGCCTTTTCTCCGTGTTAGAATCACATTTTGCTGTATCTATTAATTTGATCATCTTTGAAGTTAAAATTCGATGCATGAATTAACATGAATAATAAAATAACAGGTATTCAACGGAATCATTGCTAGAGTTCGGTGACTTACAAGTTTGCAGCTTTGCTTACATTGTGGCTCATCAAGCGGAAGTAGACAAACAAATTTGAATAAACCAAAGTGCATCAAAGTTTGGATGAAATTTTATTTTATGCAACCAGGAGAAGGCTAAATGGGCTTATATTTTGGAACGAACAGAGTAAACGGAAGTGGCAGAGTGCAGTTCTCCTCCTCGCATAGCACCGGTGAGTGTGCGCAGGAATGTCCTGAGCCGTGCCCTGAGGATCTTGCCGGAAGGTGACCTGGGGATGCGGTCGACGAACACCACTTTCCTGATCATCTTGTACGGCGCCACCTTGTCCTTCACAAAGGATAGGATGTCCTGTGCCTGCAGGTCGTGGGACTCCGGTTTCCTGACCACGCAGGCCACGGGGATCTCGCCGGCTTCCTCGTCGGGGCAGGGCGCGACGGCGACGTCCTGGATACCGGGGTGCGCGGCGAGGACGCCCTCGAGCTCGGCGGGCGCCACCTGGTAGGCCTTGTACTTGATGAGCTCCTTGAGCCGGTCCACGACGTGCAGGAACCCCGCGGAGTCGAAGTAGCACAGGTCGCCGGTGCGAAGCCACCGCCGGCCGCCGGGCTCCTCCGGGTCGGAGGCGAGCCTGACCAGGGCCGCCGCGGTGGCCTCGTCGTTGCGCAGGTAGCCCTGCATCACGGAGGGGCCCCGGAGCCACAGCTCGCCGGCGCGGTTGGGCGGGAGGGCCTCCCCGGACTCCACGTCCACGATCCTCGCCTCGACGTAGGGGACCAGCCGCCCGATGGAGAGGGACGACGGAGACGGTGACGGACCATCGTCACACAGCATGGATGGCAACTCGCACATCGTGACGATCCCCGTTGTCTCAGTTAGACCGTAGCACTGCACACAACGTTGCTCATTACGGTAATTCATATGCTTTTTAACGCGAATTTCTACTGTTTTCCTACACTAGATAAATTGTAAGCTCAAAAAGCCTTACTGCTGATTACACTGGCATACCTAAAATTTTTAGCTCAAAGTTAGTTCTAATGCATGTGTCAGTTAAAATTTTAATTTTAACATATATCTAAATAGTAAATATACATAGATAATTTCAAAATATTGTTATATATGTGTACCAGATTTGGTAGGAATGTCAATAATTAAATTTTAGATATTGATATTGGTCTATGTTAAACTGTTATTTTTTATTTAAGTATCTAAATTAATGTTTACGTATTCGGTTTAGGTATCTATTAGCCGTTTTACCTAATACATTTTTTATTCAGATATTGTTGTTCCGTCGTAACTTTTGACACCAAATACACTTAGTTCTGTTGAAATCTTCAAGCAAAATATATGAAATATTTAATTTTGAATGACGGAATACTTATAAAAGATAAAACTTTTGGTCTGTAGTGATAAAATATTTGGTTTTTTTTAATTTTTCTCTCTCTCTTGCAAGTCTATGTTTATTATGAGTTAGACTTTTTTTTGACCACGTGTTTTTTAACCTAGTAAACTAGACTAAAGTTTGATAATATGAGCTGGTTCTTCGGTCATTTTGGATGAAAAGATAAGTGCTCTGTAGTTTGATCAGTTTTTCTTCTCCTCTAGCTTTTAGTGACTGATACTGCTATCATATTTACTGTTGTCTTTGTCGTACAGCTGAAAAAAAATTTGGCATACCTTTAGTAAAATGTTAGGTACGGCACTGACCGATTAGTATTAAATCTAAGCTGATCAATACCATGCAAATACATTATTATATCACGAAGGCGGTACCACTATGCACTTATCCAACTCCAAGAATGTATCGGCGTGCCAGCTCCATCTTGAATGTTTCTCAAATAAATAAATTCCATTTAACGGCCAGGAGTAGCTTTTTGTGGTTCACTTGTGGCCAGAGAAATAGAACTTTAGTTTTAGACAAAAAAGCTAAATCTATTATGCTACAGATTAAAACTACTATATATTTTACTACTATACACAATTTTAGTAAAGCCAGCAATGATTCTTGTCCTTCGCCACATCCTTGTACAATACAACCAATAGACAGGCTGAGTATAACTAGTAACTATACACAACTCCTACATCCTTTGTTAGTTCAAATTTGAGCTATCCTGCAAACAACAATTTTGAGTACATATACAATCTTTGATCGCAAAGTTACAGGTTAGTTAATTTTAAATATTGCAATTTATTTTCTTTCTCTTTCTATTTTTTTGCAAAACGACTTGGAGTTTAGTAGACTAAGAAGTTTTTATTCGTAGAAAAAAGTGTAGTTTTAGAAAACTTTCGCTGTCAAAATTTTTTATGGAATAGAAAATATTTGGTTGGTACTACGGACCGAAGTATGAAGTTGAGATAAATACATTGTTTAATTTAAATATTTTATATTGTATAACTTGTATAATCATAGTTGAC
>BCLG01000173.1:87041-113586 GCA_001602295.1 Zoysia matrella
AATAAAGGTATTTAGAATGCACCTAGTAATTAATCACTAATATATGTCCACTAAATATGCTTTATAATAGTTCACCCCTTACCCTATTAGCATGGATTAATATAGCCACCTTAGAATACATTAGTACACCTGTCCATGCTAGCTATATGTAATCTAGCTTAATGTTAGAACAATATAATTAGTAGTCAAATACTAGTATTACATAATTGAAACATAGATAGATATTAAATAACACAATTATACACCTTACCGTACATGTAATAATACATATGCCACGTATTAGTTTTAGTAATTGATTTATAGGAATAAAATATGGTATTTATCACCTATTTTATTTAAGCATACCATGATTAGGATGCATCTCATTAAGTTCGCAACACGCATTAGAGCAGGAAACCTACTAAATGTAGTAAATTAATTACAATGTAGAATCTAGTAAATTGACATCTATCACTAGGAAGCAGTCACAAATTAGAAAATAAAGTAAATAATCTTTAATCACGAAAGGTTTCATGCATATTACATTTAAGTAAAGTACTAAGTAGCACATATAGGCATCTTACCTTGCATTTACATGCATTAGTACACGTGTCATATACTAGCTTTGGTAGTTTAATTGTAAAAGATTGACGTTAGCAATTAATTGTTAATTGCTATAGTCAGACTCATAGTGCGTGTGCCTGACCTATACGGATACTCGACCATGAATCTGTATTTCGAGGACATGTACTACACACCACTATATCCCTCAAACACTAAATTGTAATTAATTAAAATAAAGCTAAACCGCCAACCTATAGTAATTATTGTAAATTAAGATTACACACAAATTGACAAACCACCACGTCATGCATGCACTCGCATGGTCGGTTCTTCCCTTCGAATTTTATTGGTTCATCTTCGGAGTTTATTTGATCTTATCGATTTTTCTTGAGCTTTGTTTCGTTTTACGGTAGTTTTATTAGGTGTATTTTGTCGTGTAGACAACGCTGAGGTCGAGGAAGAGTCGGACCCCAAGAGAAGACAAAAGAAAGGACGCACGAGAAAAGCCCAAAGACTTCGATATCAAACCTGCGATTCAAGACTCTGATTTTGAAGAATATCAGGAAGACAAGTTTGAAGATTAAGGATTTGCAGGCAAGCTCTAACCCCTTAATCATATTACTCCTATGTTTTGCTTGCGCACCTATATGACCTAAATGCTTGTATATTTATTTTAATCTATGTTAAAACATTGTGTAATTAATATCTTACTTGATATTACGTATTTATATTTATGTCAGTTACTTGCTCTCATTAAATATGAATACTACCTTGTATCCGTTGATGACACCTCTTTGATAACCATAGGATTTTTTCGTTGAAGCCTTTTAACGAACGAAAAGTTTCCTTAATATTAGATTGCTTAGGAACCTTTATACGATGCAGTGCATCGCCACACCATACATCAATCGTCTTATAAAATGAGTTAAAATGAGTTTGGTGGTGTGTGTAAAATAAAGTGAGATGGGTGTTAACGCAACTGGTGCTAGGTGAAGTGGGATATTTCTGGTTGTGGGGCGTGGCTTCTGTGAAATGTGATGCGATAGGTGTTAAGCTTCGGTCTGGTCCACCTGCTGTGGACAAGCGCCGCCCCTGCCATATAAAGACCGGTTCATAGGACCTCAACATAGTGATTTCGTGCAACCACATAACCTGTCTGGGCGGGACTCACTCCACCCCTTTGGTCATCCGCAATGGACATCTAAGGCGGTCGAGAGACACAAGCCGCAGGAGCAGACGTGAGATGCTCTCGGTTCGGTCTTTGATTACAGCAATAGCCCGCGTCATGGGATCGTATTGCCCACCGGTATAGCCCCCTGGTTTTGTAATAAACCCGTCTATGTGCGGGGTCCGAGGAGCGGACGTGAATGTCTTAAACTCATGGTCTGACTATGGGAATGTCTATCGCGTCATCGGGCTACCCCCAAGAGATGACCCCTATATGCATCTTGAGGTGAACATTGTAGATATCTTAGTGTGCGTTGGAGTGAACGTTATGCGACTTTGTTGATCAAGAGAAGAATAGCCTGTGGGTACAGTGTACAACCTCTGCAGAGTGTATAATCCATCCAAAATGGCCGTTGTCACGGGTATTGACACACTACAGCTTGGGCTCACAATGATTAGTCTCATTATTATCCTTGTTGGAGTAAGTGAGTGTAGGTACCCGTGTTTTAGAAAGTCTAGGCTATGTGCGAAGGGACAGTATGGTTGCGTGCCAGCTCTCCGATTAAAACTCGGGTACTGGCGGGATTGATGAACATCTCCCCCAGGACCAACCTACTAAAATATTGACAACAAATATCTTGTGATCATTTTTTCAAAGCTTCTGTAGTGAACCTTGCATAAAACTGGTCTTTTGCAAAAGAAGACCTTTTAACCTAATCTTTGCTACAGCCAAATATGCATCGATATATACACCTGCTTAGTGTTAGGGTTTGCTGAGTACCTTATGTGCTCACCTGTTTGCTGTTGTGGTTTTAGACAGAGAAGATTCGTAGAAGACGACGACGTGCTGGGTTTCTTTCTGCTTCTCAAGTTTGCTTGTGGCTTTGGGCCATGTTTTCTGCTGTTTGCTTCACCTCTAACTGGTCAACTGGTTGTGGATATTTTAATCTTCATCGAGTTGCCGCTAAAGGTCCGGTTTCAAGTATATTTCTTTATCTGAAGTATGTTTTTTGATATATATTTTGATTTGTTAATGCGTATCAGTTATTGATTCAGGGACTGATACGTGATGCACAGTGTATCTCAGAAATGAGGTACCATATATGCTATTATGAACATTTCAGGTCCTGTTATTATGTTAACCCATCTTTTTGTAGTATTTGTCACAATGTCACCGTATTGTTATCGCTGCTTATTGCTTAATAATGACTAATACTAAAGATACGCCGGAACACTGAGCTTCCGGATCTTTTAAAAAAAAGGTAAAAGACATGTTGACGTTGCCGCGTGTAGGGCGTGCCTTTTGTGTTACTATCGAGCTTATTAAACTATTTATGTTGCTCATTGATGATTTAGTTTCAGCCCGTACAAATTTATAATTTGAATGAGAAAAATGAGATATTTCTTTTTTTTTTTTGCATTTTTACTGTATACCCTACAGTCACATGAGTGCAATTTCTTTTTTCTTTTTAAATAATATTAAATACTCTAATATTGGTACATGGAACATTAAAAATAAATTACAAACTGAATGTTGAATGTTTATTTTGAATTTCTTTAGTAAATTTTTCTTCTAAATTGAAAATTTCAAAAAAAAAAAAACATATCAACACTTATGGTAGTGCATTATGACATAAGTAGATGTAGTGCATTATTTTCAGATATTGTAAGCATAATCGTTGGTACTACCTCCGTTAAAAAATGTAATCATTTTTTGTCTAGTTAGTCGATCATTCTCAATTTTGACATTGTTATAATTTATTTTATCATTAAAAATATTTAAATCCCAACTTATAATTTTTTTATTTGGATTATTTTTTTTAATTAGACGAATATTTAAAAGTTGATGTTAGAAGTCAACGGCGATATCAATATAGGAACGGAGTATATCAATTATATCAATAGATTTTTTATAAACCTAACTATCAAAATAGATAGATTGTCATATTTAAAATAATTCTTTTTATAGATGTTATTAGTCAAATTTATAAAAATATGAGTTTGATAAAACTCAAAAGATACTTACACATTGAAATGGATGGAGTATTAAATAATAGTAACAATTAGTCTTTAAATTTTTTAAGGCACAGCATTTAATATAACAGTAAAATCTTTTTTCACTTTTCCGTCCCAAAGAGATAAAGTGAAAAGACAGAAGCATGAGAATATTCAGAGATGTTATCATGTACAAACTATATCTGTTTATAATAATTAAGCATCACACATTAAGACATTCTTTGAAATGCAGAAAATTCATAGGAATTTTAAAAAAAATTTATAAAAATCAGTTTAATTTCATAAAAAAAATATAAAACATAAAAAAACATGAAAAATTTCTTCGTTCAAGGAGGCCTAAGTGAGCAGCACGGGGCCTGTCTCGAGGCGTCCCAGGCCACGCGTACAGACGTCTTCCAGAGGTTCGCGACGAGGGCTGTAGACGGGCAATGAGGAGCTAGCCGCTTTTAACCAAGCGTTGATTACAAGATCAATGGTGGAGAATCACGGGCCAATCACGATCGAAAAAACCGCACACGGTTTAATAGAGTAAAGAATATAGTAAAGATAGTGTTGTCAGTTGTCACAAGACTCGTAAGCACAAAGTACATCTGCACCTTCTATGGAAAAAAAGGGTAAAACTCTTAATCATCATAAGGATTAAACAAAAAAAATCGAATTTTTCATAAGTTGGTGCGGCCCGTTACTTTTATAATTAGGCTTTCTCAACGTATACGGGCCATCTATCACTTAGTGGGCTGTTCTAATTGGGTTACTGGGCACTTGTTTGATCAATTGACTTGTACCCAGTAGTTAGGTCCTGTTTGGTAGGGGCTCGGCTCCTACAAAAAACGGTTTCGGCACTGGTTCATTTAAAAATACTTGGTAAAACGTGTTCTTCTATGATTTTTTTTAAAATATAGAGTAATTTACAATATTGAGTGGCAATGTAGACACAGAGAGAAAAATAGCTCTCTCGTACACTGTTTGATACGGCTTCATCCGAAATCAAAGAAAAAGCGCGTGAAGAAGCACTACCAAACGAATCCTTAATAATATTATCATCATAAGCATCTGGTAGGTTGAATGACCCCAATGATCAGTTAATTTTCGAACTGTCAATAATAAAATTGATACCAGTGGCGTTGAATCGGTTCATATTTAAAGCTTTATGTTACAGTATACTTTTCGATGTGTTTACCCTAAACGCACAGAATAAGCTACAGTTGGAGAAGGTGCATCTGTTGCCCAATTTTGAGACGAGCCTTTCAAAGCCCTTATGTTATCGAGCTAACGAATTTCATGTTGGCCATAGATAGGTTATTCATCCTTCGGTCTAATTAATCAGAGACATATGTTTACATGCGAATCAATGGGGCCTTTCAACAAAACATAGCACGAAATGCTCCCACGTAATTTCTTTATTACGCCCAGTCTTTAATACTCCTATTTGTTGTTTCGGACAAGCTTCTAGTCACAACTATTGGTCTGGATTTGTAAATAGATTTCCGTGAGGAACATACGAGTAATATTTGTCTGGATTTGTAAATTTAATTAATATAATTATCACAATCAGGAAAATGTATTTTGAGACTATTCAAAGTCCGAAGGAAGTATTTAATGTCGTACTGTAGTTCCCATTTCCAGGCATTGTAAACCAGCTACCCGTGTACCGCGTGGAAAGCAGAGCCACGCATCAATTGCTACGCAAGCAGGTCCATGATGTAAACTTGGCGTCGTGCCGTGGTGGAAGGGACAACATCACCACGCATGGCTGGCAAAGTGGCAAGGCATGATGCAGGGAAAATTTATGCTCCGCAAATCAAGGTGCTCTGTGTTGATGCCCAAACATTCCGTCCAAGCTTTTTTTTTTCTCTTGACACAGTTACTTATGGTGGCAGTTTATGTGTAGGCTTATGTTTGTTAAAGTGAAATGCATAAAAAAATCATTAATCAAAATCAGGGCTTGTTTAGAATATGAGAATTTTTCGTAAATTCTATATTTTTTATGAAATCAAATTGATTCCTATGTAATTACTGTAAGGCAAGGTTAATCTTTTCTCCACCTACCCTAGATAGACACAATGAGATACTCTCTTCGTTCTTAAATTGATGTGTCCGTTGACTTTTAACTTCAACTTTGACTATTTGTTTTATTTAAAAAAATTAATAAATATTATATATTTTGTTGTAATTTGATTTATTATTTGAGTTATTTGAATCACAACTTAAAATTTTACACATTTGAACTAATTTTTTTGAATAAGACGAATAGTTAAAATTAATGTTAAAAATCAATCGCGACATTAATTTAATTTAAAAACGAAGAGAGTATCTGCACGGGTCATTCGCGACAGTCAAATGTGCATGTCCATGCCATTGGATTTTGATATGATAGCTGAAAATTATCTACTAATTAACTTTAATGTATAAGATTTATTTTTTTTCTTGAAAACATAGACTTTCGGTTTTATGGAATACTGATTCTCATTAAATGTAAGCCTTGTTGTTGGAGGGGTATACAAACATCTTAGATTGGGCCGTTGAGCTGGAACACAATTCCAAGAAAAAAGAGGGAAAAAATCAGTGACCAGCTAGCAACTTTTTTTTCCTCTTTGGGGAACGTCAGCTGCTCCTTCTTGGTTTTAGAGTTCGGGACCATAATTAAGAAGGGTGAAAAAAGTGAGATGGCCTGAAAACGAAGCGAAGAGAGATAGATATAGAGAAGTATTAGAAAGAGATAAAATGTATTGAAAAGCGAAAATAATTTATAATTTAAAAAAATTGTTTTATCCGAATTATAAGAGACGGAGAGGGTAGAAAAAAATTCATCCGCTGGGTCAGTCAAACGCACCCGCCGAATCCCGGTGGCCAGTAGCGACAGGTGAAGCACTTTTCAACCGACCGCACCGCGGCCCGCCGCCCCCTGGGCCGGCGCTCACTCCAGTCGCTCTCATTCTCACGGCTTTCTCCTCGTTGCGTTTCGTTGCGTGCCACTCCCTTCCACACTCGTTCCTCCGTTCTGTTCCAGACCCAGGTTTCCTCCTAGCTGCAGCCGGCAGAGCAGAGCAGAGCGGAGCATGGAGTCGTCGGCGGCGGCGCGGGACCACCGGCGGCTGATGACAGACGCGGCGGCGCCGAAGGGGGACGGAGGGTCGGGGCGCGGCTCGAACCAGCAGGACGGGATGCGGATAATGGTGGGCGTGCTGGTGACCGTCATCGTCTGCACGCTGCTCTACTGCGTCTACTGCTGGAGGTGGAGGAAGCGCAACGGTTAGCTGCTCTGCTTCTTCGCCTCTGTTTTTTTTTCCTCGTCTTTTGCATTATTAGGAGTAACAAGTTTCGTTTCTGCAGCGATCCGGAGGTCGCTGCTCGAGAGCCTGTGGCCGCGGTCGAGCTCCGACCTGCCGCTCATGGACCTGGCCTCCATCCTCGCCGCCACCGACAACTTCTCCGAGGCCAACAAGCTCGGCGAGGGCGGGTTCGGTCCAGTCTACAAGGTGCGTAACCAGATAACCGTAACCATATTCCGCTGGACTGGAGCAGCTTCTTTCTTTGCTGATGGTTATTCGCCTCCTCCCCCCGGCCCTCTCCTTCCGGACCGAGCAGGGCGCGCTGAGCGGCGGCGCGGAGATCGCGGTGAAGCGCCTTTCGGCGCGGTCGCGGCAGGGCGCGGCGGAGTTCAGGAACGAGGTCGAGCTCATCGCCAAGCTGCAGCACCGCAACCTGGTGCGGCTCCTTGGATGGTGCGCCGAGCGGGAGGAGAAGCTGCTGGTCTACGAGTACCTCCCGAACCGGAGCCTCGACGCCTTCATCTTCGGTAGGTGACCTGAACGCCGTGCCCCGCTTTGCCATTGCCGCCGCGGGCACGCACGTAGCTCTCGTCGCACGCACTCATGGTGGTTGGGCTCTCTGCGTCCTCGCTCACGCCATTAATTCTGTGTTCTGTTCGGTTAGTTAGTGCTGTCCATTACTACTGCTACTCCAAGCTCGAGCGAGCTCATCGAAAACCTAATTAATTTAGAGTGCTCTGCTGGTACAATAAGTAATTAGCTCGACAGCGACGCCATTAATGGCTGTGCGTGCTGATCAGTGGTGGTGGTGGTTACTGGTTCGCTCGCAGATCCGCGCAAGAGAGCGCAGCTTGGCTGGAACGCGCGGCACAACATCATCCTGGGGATCGCCCGCGGCCTGCTCTACCTCCACGAGGACTCCCTGCTCAAGGTGGTGCACCGGGACCTCAAGGCCAGCAACGTGCTCCTCGACGACAAGATGAGCCCCAAGATCTCCGACTTCGGCATGGCCAAGATCTTCCAGGACGATTCCGACGGGATCAACACGGGACGCGTCGTCGGAACATAGTAAGCGCATAGTAAGACTGTGACTTGCGACGAGTTCGTTGTCCAAAATAGTCATGTTAAGAATGGAATGTTGCAGTGGGTACATGGCGCCGGAGTTCGCCTTGGAGGGCGTCTTCTCCGTCAAGTCCGACGTGTTCAGCCTCGGAGTCCTCGTGCTCGAGATCCTGAGCGGACAGAGGAACGGCGCGTTGTACCTGGAGGAGCACCAGCAGTCACTCATCCAAGACGTACGTAAACCATCAGGATTACCGCCATTTTCTCATCCATATCAAGTTGAAGCTCTGCTTGATCGCCATCTAATGTCAGTCACCTTCCTTTTCGACAGGCATGGAGGCTGTGGACCGAAGGTCTCGCCGTCGAGTTCATGGACCCGTCACTCTGCCGCTCCTACTCCAAGGAGGAGATGTGGCGCTGCTACCACGTCGGCCTCCTCTGCGTGCAGGAGGACCCCGACGTCCGGCCGACCATGTCCACCGTGCTGCTCATGCTCATCAGCGACCACATGAAGCTCCCTGACCCGGCCATGCCGCCGCTCTTCACGCGCCTGAGGAAGCCGATGCTGCTGTCCTCCCAGTATCAGCTCACCACCAAGACCGAGTCAACGACGTCGCCTCAGTCCATTAACGATGTCTCCATCACCATGATCGAGCCGCGCTGAGATTAGTTCCCTGCTAGGTGTTGTTGTTATGTAAATAGTGGGTTATTTTTATGTTGAGGCCGTCTGGTGGCCGCTATCTGTTGCTCTGAGAATATGTGACACAGCACAGCAGAAGCTGATAGCATGGTCCATTAGCAGTTGAGAGAGTTTTGATGAAGTGTAAATGGAAGGTCTGTTCTATCAATTCCTTCTTCCACGAGGACCACATCATCCCATTTAAGTTTTTTTTTCCCTGTGTGTGAGGTTCACCGATGAATTCTTTTATCACCTATTGCTTGCATAGGGAGGGAGAGGGATTAGAGGGGAATAAAGGGGATCCAATTAAGGAGAGGTGAAAAAATTAGGTACACAGTAAAAAAGAATAGAGCTAAAAGGTTTACTACAGACTTGGAGTTAATAATAATCATTCGTTATATTAGATCTAATGATTGAAAATAATGAGGTACCTAATCAAAGGTACTTTAACTAAGTGAACGGGTACTAAAATTTAAAAATAGTGGGTTCAGCACCAAAAACAGTGGGCACAGTAATAATTTTCAAAAATAAATGGCTGAGATTACTTGAGAAATGGGAGCACCATAATAAATCTTTAGAGTTATAATAGAAAGAGATAAAGGTGCAATTAGTTTTAAAAAAAGCTGAATATGGCTAAGGTGACAATTTTTAGGACTTAGGGAGTATCCTATCCGCCAATCTTCTTGGTGATAGAAATTACCAAACAAGCCACTAAGTAAGTTACTGAAAAAATGGAGTCAGCTTTCAGTCAATGTATGTGTTATCAATTTGGATCTGTTTTGTAATAACAATATGTTGAATTAAAACACATTATTGATTATAGAAACGATTATGAGCTATATGTATCCGATTTAAAACTAAGTGCTATGAAGAATTGATTGAAAGGGTCTCCATTTCCAGGTGATTAAAAATTATCACCTCCCTTGAGTTGCTTCAATCTTTCCGCCAAAACGATGGAAATTGTCTGTAGGTCAACAAATGATACTACATGTAATCTTTAGGGTCTCCATTGGAACGCGAAAATTTTTCTATTTGCTATATTTTTTCTATAAAATTGAACTGATTTTTGTAAAATTTTTGTATAATTCTTATAAAATCTGTGCGTTTAAAAAAAAAAAAAAGCCCTAGATCGCCAATGTTGAAGAAATGTGAACGACCGACGCAAGGAGATGCGTCTCATTCCATTATATGGGGGCAGATGCCCTTTCACCATTGGTGCGCGGCTGAAAGAAACGTGAGACCTGAAAAGGGGGCTGGCCTTTATGACTTCCGTGTCCTGCTTTTGCCTCTCCTCCTGCTGCCACTTGTGTACGGATCTCTTTTTCTGCAGCCAGCAATTTTCAAGAGCCAGGTCTCTTGAAAATACTATTTATGTTAAATCAGCAGCTAACTACTCAGCTTCTAGTTGGGAAATCGTACTAGGTTTATGCTCAAAAATCTATTGCAGTATTGGATCAAGGAGACCCTGTAGGTAGGCTGGAAAACGGCTGAAAAACTGAACTAAAATAGAGGTTTAGATCAAATTAGAATCAAACCAAATTTTTATTCATTTTTGAACTAAAATTTAATAAAGATGAATTTAGTTTATGAAAGAATTTTGTCACCCCTACTCCTGTGTTGTCGAGATTTGTTAACCTATTTTTCAAGATATATATCACATAAAACCTTTTCTTTTTGTCTATCTATGAAGCCGTTTTAGCTCCAACTAACACCCGTTAGAGTTAAAACGGTTTGACGGTTAGACAAAAAGGAAAAAAAAATTGCCCTTACTAGTTTCACTTGATGAAGCTTGACAAACTCTTGTGTTCTCAAATTGATGGTGTTGAAACAAGCAGTTTATATTGATTTTTTGCACTGAGTTTTCTTATTCAATGACACCTATTTCAAAACGAATTGACTAAACCCTTATGTACAGGACACATAGTTTACAGCTTCATTCTATATAGGAGTACTATATTTATCTAGCAGTGACTCTATCAGGACGCAACAAGATAGTAGGTTGACTGAAAGGTAAAAGAAAGCGATAAGGGTACAACATGTAAAGATTGTAGTATGAGATATACTCTGTCGATGACACCCCGGTGACAACAACTTGAAGCATTGATGTGGCTCCACTGGTTGATGGCGTAAGCTGTGGCCAGAAAGGGTCACTCTCAGCTTCTCGGATCCCATTCATGAATTACGTAGCTCCTATTTCGCAGTAATGGCACACTGCACCCAAGTTTTCATGAATCTGACGTGTTAGCTAACACACTAAAATAATGTTTAGTTTAACATTTTCTACGTCGGTTTTATTTTTTTTTCCAATAACACAATATTTCAATTTGATTACAAAGCAATTGCCCAACAAAACAAAAAGACCTGTGAATCTTTGAAGACTCATTTTATTATCAGTGAAGCACGGCACAACTTCATGAACCGGCACAAGCGACCTTCAATTCTCCTTTCCTGAAGACGGACCACAGGTCCACACCACGTCACATCGAAAACTCCCACAAAGGCCTCACAGGTGCAGGGGACCCCATGCTGTCCGTCCGGCTCTGTCACCCAGCCCGTGTCTCATCTAGAAGCAGAGGACGACATGAACTGTCAGTGCACTCGGTCACTCGTGACCAGCTCTGCTCGCGAGGCGACGTGTTCGACTTGGTCCAGGCAACGACGCTCGCGTCCAGATACCAACGACGACGGCAGATCAAGGAGCGAGTCGATCCGGTGCGCAAGTAGGCAAAGCAGCGCCAATCATTTGACCGTTATTGCTCCGGATCACCGACGAGCTAGGCGCCGATTATTAAAAAATATAAGTATTTTTAGGTTTAATCAAATGTCAAATTTTTATCATTTTAACCATTAATAATATATAATTAATAATATTTTATCATATAAAACTTATATTTTTTGAATTCATCATTAAATAAATTTTCATAAAAATTATAATTTTATATTAAAAATTATGAAAATTTTTAGATACTTTTGGTAGAAGTTAAAAGATTTTGACCTTATTCGAACCTAAAAATATTTATATTTTAGAACAGAGATAGCATGATAGTGTTTCTATATAAGTTAAAACCGTTTTGAAAACTTTGTTAAACCAGATAAATCACGTTTGCAAAGTATTACTCCTCCGGTTTTAAAATATTAACACCGTTGATTTAACATCAACTTTGAGCATTCGTCTTATTAAAAAATTATTCAAATATTTAAAATTATTTGTCATGTTTTAAATACCACTAATCATAAAGCAAAGTATAACAAAAATATTTATTTATCAAAGTTTTTTAGTAAAATGAGTAATCAGAGTTAATGTTAGAAGTTAATAGTGTCAATATTTTAAAACTGATGGGAGTATTTATTTTTGTGAGATGGTTAATGCGAGCTTTCGTAACTAAGGCCCTATTTGGTAGGGCTCTGGCTCCTTCAAAAATAGCTCCGGCTTTAGCTTGGCTTTTAAAAAAAGTTTGGTACAACAACTTCTTCTGTGGCTTTCTATTTTGTACGAGTAGTTAACAAGAGCCTCATTTTCGTAGCTCCTTGGCTTCACCCTGGCTCCTCCCTAAAAAGAAGAAGCAGCTCCTTCTAAAACTGTTTGGTATAATTTCAGTTGAAAGCCGATCGAGAAGCTGGTAAAAAAGTTCTAAGAAACAAGCCCTAAATGCTTATGTACAAACTGTTTTGTAGGGATTACTCGCTCCAGTTTTAAATTATTGACACCGTTGACTTCTAAATACGAATGATCAAAGTTGATATTAGAAATTAATAGTATCAATATTTTAAAACCGAAGAGAGTATACCATAAGGTGATGTTGTAAGACTTATCAAATGGGTCCTTAATGCTAAGCGTGCCATCTAGTTATAGCTCCGGCGAGTCAGATAGGGATGTGTATATTGACATAGAAATTTGGCTATCCTTAGCCTCTGTTTACATTAGCTCATTGCTTAGTTGATTTGCAAGTTTTACAACAGATTGAGCACGATCATTTGAGTACACATGTAAAGCTATTTTGTTGACAATCAACTCTTTGACCATCTGATAAAGAATGTATTACTTTATGTAATTTCATCATCAGTGAACATTTTGATGATATTAGGAATATATTAAAAAAAACATCCACATCACTCAGACCATGTTTGGCATAACTTATTTACAGCTTTGTCACAGAAATAAGAAATTGGGCTAGACAGAAAACTCATTTCATAGCTTATTAATTCAGCATCAGAATAAACTAAAAAAAACATCTTATTTTTCAAATGCTTTTTACCATCTGTTCAAATAAACTTTTTCTATAACAAGTTCCACCTATGCCAAACAGAACTATAGTGTAATAAAATTCCTACAAAATTAAGATGTAGATTTAAAAAAATACAAAAAAAAAACAAACATGCATTGTAACATACATAGAACAAAAAAATTATAATAATTGTATGATTTCATAATTTTCAGTTAGAAATGGGCTGAACAAATGTGTTCACTTATAGTACGACACATCATGTTTTAGATTTCATTGACTGCATAATTTGTAATTTTAATTGAGAATGATTTTGTACATGTTACTTTTCCTCCTAGGATGATTTTTTTTTTGAGAGGGATAGATCTTTGTGAAAGGATCAATCAATAATGCAATGGAATTAGATTATACATAGACATAATAGATTCGACTTCAATTTTTTTTTAAAAAAAGAAATCATCTAGTATGCGCAACGACTACGCTAGTATTGTAAATCTATTTGTGGCATGGCGACAGATGAACCTTGCTGACATCCTGATTATTACGCTGCAAATTTGATAATCGTGTGGGTCCTGCAGGAGCTAGCGTGGCTTAGGAAGACGACGACGGTAATTATCTAGTGCTTATACTCCATTTGGTTTCAAAATATTGACAATGTTGGTTTTTAATATCAACTTTAATCATTAATTTTTATTTAAAATTTGTTCAAATGTGTAAAATTATTAGTTGTGTTTCAAATAACACTAATAATAAAAAAAATTATAATAAAATATATTATAGTTACCATACTTTTTAAAATAAGATGAATAATCAATTTGATGTTACAAGTCAACAGTGTCAATATTTTAAAATTGAATGGAGTATATATTACAGAGCGTTATTGAGCGGTGTGGAAGCTAGTGTGGCTTAGGAAGAAGATGACAGTAATTATCCAGTGGCTTATACTACAGATCAACAAGCTGTGCTGCCTAAGGTGATGCTGCTGGGTTATTAAAACCTGACCGAGGCTTTTGGGCTTGGGCTCACCTGTGTCGATGGATGTCGAACAGGCCTGGCAGGGACTGCTGGAAGCCGCGCAGACGAGGTCCAACAGGGTAAAAGATCTCGACCCATCGTTCCTTTCACAATTTAGGATGATCTTTATTATATGTTTGATAAAAAGTTTTCCTTCCAGTTGTAAAATATCATTAGTGGTATTTTCTGACGTTGGGAGTTGTGAATATAATTAACCTGGTCTTTTTTTTGGGAAAAACTAAAAGAACTTGATCGAATAAGCTGTGCTGGATTCTTTATACTCCCTCAGTTCATTTTTATTTGTTATTCTAATCTTCAAATTTTTTTCCAAATATTTGTGATTCCCACTTCTTAATATATTTTTTCTCTTTTCAACACACTTTTCTCTCTTTTCAACACATATTTCTCACTTCTCGATACACTTATCTCATTTCAATACTTTCTCTCTCCAATAATTTTTCTTAATTTCCTCGCTCGAAGCTAGAATGACAGTTAAAATTCAACGGAGAGAGTAGGTGACATTATACATGGCATATGCTGCAGTCCCTGATTAAGCTTTGTGGAAACATCCGTGATAGATATGCCGCCGCGTGGCCTTATTGACAAAATTTGCTGCATATTTTATCTGGGAGTCATCATTCTTTATATATTTACAAATTGGAACCCGGATCTGCTGATTTCTCCTGTCGATTCATCGCAGGTTCGTTAAACTCAGTGCATGCGTGGCCAGAGTCCAATTCAAGAGATCTGATTTGATGGATCATGATTTCGCTTTCCGACCCAACTTTCGATCTCAGGACGTGTCCAGGGATCCCTTATCGTTGGAGCAAATAATTTGGGCTCCGTGTGAGTGGCATCAGCCTCTGGCAGCTCCTGGTTTGCCGATGAACAAAAGCGAACAGCATAGAATGCGTTCCTCCCAGCTAGGTCGAGACTGATGTCACCCGGCACTGCACCTCTCTTTGCGCGCTGCGTGCTGGTGCGCACCTACGTACGTGGCCAAACAATAAGAGTCTGTATAGTTCCTGTATGGGGTCATATGATCGAGCTGTATTCCACATAGAAAAACCTGATGGAGGATTGAGATGGAAAGAGTTTCAGAAGATCTGAACCTGTTTTAGGGCCTTTTGTTTCAGGTTCTCAGCTGACTTTTACAGCTAAAAAGTTGAAAACTGAGAAGTTGAAACAAACAAAGTTCTAAAAAGCTCGTTTTTGAAATACTGAAAAGTCAGCTTTTGCAGAAATAAACTAAAAGCTCATTGAAAGCGTAATGCGATGTCTGCGTTCATGTTTTTTCGATTAATTCCTACGCTTTTTTATTCAGTGCGATAGCATGACATGAAGTGCAGGCACTCGTCAAGGGAACCATGTAATGTGGTTCGTTTAAGGTCCTATGGCAGGATGGGCGATGAGGAACTTTCAGGGATAAGGAAACCAGTGTCGGTAACATCACCGTAGGACGCAACTTGGACAATGGACATTTTTCAGGATCCAGGATAAGGAGACACATTTCAGTTGCAGTCCTCTAGCAGGGTTGGACAAATGATGAAGATGGACGCAGCACGTCCATATCTACCTGTGTTCTGGAAACAGGAGTCCATCCTCCAATGCCAATCCGACAACAGTCTAGTTTCATGCACATAAAGATGATAAACTTTTTCGATTCCTTTTGCGGTTGCTATTTTCTGAGGCAGACTCACTGGCATAAGAAAATAACAAGACTCACCAAGCTGCACCAAGTGACATACAAGAAGAATCCATGCAATTAAAGTTTCCTTATTCATCCATGCAAAGATCCACGGGCACAAAGAAAATATCTATTTTGATGGATCCGCAAGGATGCTACGAGAGTGACAGGTACCTTGTGATCGGGAAGGTAGCTAGAAAGAACCCAATCAGTTAGCATCCAATTCTAACGACAAGTACTACTTCTATCTTCTCAGATAATGGAAATTTCGGGCTACTCTAGCCTTTCGTTGCATAGGGTACTTTATACTGAAAGGCGTATTGGTTTCATAATGAGTGTGCGTGCTACCTCGTCTGTCGATTTCGTTCCGATAGTCAATAGATGCGGTTTCGTTACATGCAAAGGAGGGGTAGGATTGGGTGGGATTGACTGGTTTTCAAACCAGGCTAGCCCTAACCGAACAGTCATTCCTAGTCGAGCTGTGTTTTGAAACCAGGTCAATCAATCCGACTTGTTCCAAACCTTTCCAGAGCTGTTCCAACCCAAAACGAACAAGGCCTAAACATGGTTCCGCCGAAGCAAAGGCTCACATTCTGCAATTATAGCTCTTATCCTCAGTATAAATAACTATCAATAGATTTCCTAAATATATTTCGAAGAAGTGTTAGCTTTTCGGTATTGATATGGCCTGTTAGCCTTTTGGTGTTGATATGGCCCTTCAAGGCATAATAATATTACCAATACATGAGATTTGTAAGAATACTTTGAGTTAACCACAATCATCCATTTAATCAGATCCAGCGGTTTAAAATAGGGAGGTACCTAGTCAAAGATACTTTAATTATGAATCCTGTACCAAAAGTGGTGGATTCGATGCCAAAAATTGTGAGCTCGGTACCGATTTTAAAAAATCATTGGCTGAGATTAATTGAAGAGATATACCTCTTAAGCATAGTAACAAACCTTCCAATACATACTTTGATGTGTTTGTCTTTCTGGTGCCATAAAGAAGATATCATTGGCAAACTTTATTTTTTTCTTTAGACGACAGTTTTATAAACAGCAGTTTAAAAGCATCTCATATTAATTGACATTTACAGGAAAGCACGGGTACTTAGGGAAGTTTCGAGAAAGTCCTATGCTTGCACAAATGCGCAAACATAACAAAATATGATCATTTCAATTAGAATTGATCAAACAGTTGAGCTCGTGTCCTTTTATCATGCGTATTAAGAAATTATAATGATCCACGACATGTTAAAAGCTGTGATCTGATATCGAGAAGTTCTTCAAAAAATTATAATAATAAACAATAAAAAATCAGTTCCAAGCTAGTTTGAAGAAATTTTGTTCTTCAAAAAGTTATTATAATAAACATCCTTGTTATTCCTAAGTTTTTACTTGCTATAAAATGGCTGGCTCATAACTACACATTTTCTTTTTTTTTTAATGCATTGCAAGCCCTTATTATCTCTCAAAAAGGAAAATAATATGTAACAACCAAATAATTTTGGGGCTCAGGCTAGACTGCCCACACTAGCATTCCATGGTTGGGCCTTCTTGGTGTTTGACAGCTTCTAATAACAAAGATGTAACAATTAATGATTTGCTTCCCCTGAATACTTTTTGGCTACTTGGCTCTACCCGACCATAACAATAAATAGGTACAAAAGATAATAGAAAAAATTAAAATTTCCATTTTCAAACATTAATGTACTGGCCCTATAAATTTATACTCACTGGCGTCAACAAGAAAACTTGAGGTAGTATGTGCATGAAAGCCGCCTCTCACCTCGTCTATCTCTAAAGTAGAAAAGATAATTGCTTGTGTGACCCTGTTTTGAAAGCTAATAACCAATTTGACCTCATTTTTTTAACTTTTCTTATTTGACCCTTTTTTGGACTCTGAATAGCCAATTTGACCCAAAACTTCGCTTCTTTTTTTAAGCAAATGAGGGTCAAATTGGCTATTCAGAGTTCATAAACAGGGTCAAATATGCAAAGTTGAAAAAACAGAGTAAAATTGGCTATTAGCCTTCAAGAGGGCCAAAAAAGCAAATGCCCCAAATTAGAAAGGTATGGTTGTTGTAGCATGGTTTATGTTGTGCTGGCCATGCATGTGCATGTTAGTATGCGCATATCGTGACCACACACAAGATGTAGATATACTAGTCTCTCAACCAAATACCCCTCAAATTCATGGAATGCTACACCCACTCCCCTTCCACCGACCGTTCCCCACAGTGTTAAAAATGTACTAGTACAAGACACCCTCCCCCACCCTCACCGCCCATTGTTCCCCTCACCCTTTGGATCTACCTTAAAAAATGAGGTGCTTTTAATGATACGGGAAGTTTTTTGAAGTGTAGGTGGCCATCGTAAATAAAAAGTGGGCAAGTAAACCAAAAGTACATGGCATGTCATCGCCATGTCACCATAAGCACATCAGACATGAATGGTGGGACTGGCGAAGCTAGTAGAGCTAACCTGGTACACTGGCACTAGGGTGAGCAAAAATTATCTCATTAATAGCATGTATTTTAGCTAAATATCTGCTGGAAAATTATACACATATGAAGGGTTGCACTCTAGCTTCGCCACTGAATGGTGGTAATATAGCTCATGCTATGTTACATCCGTGCTACTAGCAGTCACACTTAACGTGCGGCAACGTTTGTAAGCAAGTAGTTCATAGGATGGATGGATTTCATTAGTTTTTAATAAACACCACGTGATGAATTTGTGTGGCTTCAAGATGGCTGGGCTGCTACCCATGCATGCTTAAGTAGGGGATGGCTCAGCTGTCCCATATGTATTATCCGTAATTTTAACCCCCTCTTCCTGAAATGAAGGCTTTTTCCTGAATTTGCCGCACCTACAATGGCAAAAGTACTAATATTGTAATAAAAGGAAAAAGATAATTTTACATTTCTTAATTTTTTTCACTTTGTATTATCCTCTAACTCTCATTTATATAAAACACAGGTGTTACGAGGAAGAAACAACACGACATAACATATTTGCTCCCCCTCCGCCCATTGTTCCTGACACCTTCTGGCTCTACCTACAAAACAGGATAGTTTCAATGATGTGGGAAGGTTTTTGACGTGTTCCCATAGGCAATTAAAAGTGGGGAAGCAAAAAAAAACTTGACGTGCGAGACATTTTGGCGTGTCATTGCCAAGTCACCATGATGCATCTACCATGAATGGTGGCATCATTGCTCACGCTATGTTACATAAGCCACTACCAGTCACACTTAACGTGCAACAGGATTTGTAAGCAGTTAGTTCGTAGTATGGTTCCATGTCCTTGGTTTTAATAAATACCACATGATGATTTTGAGAGTCTTCAAGACGGCTGGGCTGCCACCCATGTATCCTTCAAAGCAAGGGATGGCTCGGCTCTATATTTTACTACCTCCGTCCCTAATTACTTGTTATCATAAAGTTCACAATTTTTACCCATTTACATGTCATCCTCGCTTCCCAATACACCTTTCTCTATTTCAATAAATTCACATCTCTATCTCTTTCCTCCTCATTTACAGTACAATCCACTTTTTTCACTCTCCTTAATTCCCGCGCCTACACCAATGATGAGAAGTAAAAGGAGACAGAGGGATTAGTGCTTTTAGTCCCCCATGTATTATCCGTAAGTTTAACCGTCTCTAGCTTCCTGAAATGAAGGCCTTTTTCCCCGGCATTTGCCCAACCTACAAACACAAACTTAACTAATATGGTACTAATAGGAAAAGGGTAGCTTTACACATCTTAATATTCCTTCATCTTTGTATTATCATATAATCAAACTCTATATTTATATAAAGCACAAACATTACGAGTAAGCAACAACAATACAGAACACTGGCCCTCCCCCTCCGCCCACTGTTCCCTGTACCCTCCGACTCTACCTACAAAACGGGGTGGTTTCAATGATGTGTTGGAAACCATCATCAATTAAAAGTGGGCACAAAAAACAAAAAAAAACTTGGCTTGTGAGACTTATTGGTGTGTCATTGTTGAGACGCCAAGTCCCTATGAGCGCATCTAACATGAATGGTGGTGTCGGGATCACGTACCCCGGGTACCTGACGGCCCGTGCTCGTACACGTAAGACCCCGAATTAGGAGTCGGGCGACCACGCGATCCGACCTCCAAGGCGGCGATCTATCACAGCCAAGTCTTAGCCACACTAAGACGCACGGAGACTCTGGCCTCCAAGAGCCAACCCCCGGGGAGCGACCCCTGGGGGGTAAGTACCGTGTTATGGCTCATTTACTCCGGTGGCCAACCGGTGGCCAACCGCCATCCGTCCTGACGGGACGGGACGGGTTTCACCACGACGACACTCCAGCAGAAGCTGCGACGGCCAGTGGACAAGACCCGACGGCACTGTGGCTGACACAGCAGTATTGGACAGGCGCTACAATGCCCGCCGCTGCGTGCGACGCGACGGGTCACACCCGCGCCTGGGCAAAGCGAATGATGGCGACGACTGCGGAAGGGCCCACCTGTCGACGAGGCAGCAAGATCGCGTAGGGCCCACCATTTGTAACCCCAGACCCCCCTATATAAAGGGAGGCCCGGGGAGCGATAGAAAAGAGGGGAGATAGACGAAAACAAACCAGCGAACACCACTAGAGCCCAGGGTTCTTGCATCCCTTCTAGCGAGCAACCCCACTCATCCACGCTCCAAGCACTTTCAACCCATTCTGGATCCTCTCACGAAGAGAGAATTCGGCCCTTGTACTATTATCATCGAGATAATCCGCTCTCTAGACGTAGGGTATTACACCGCTCGAGGTGGCCCGAACCAAGTAAAAATCCCTTTGAGTCTTCCCTAGACTCGGTCACATCGAATCCGAAGGCACACCTTCCCCACGATCGTGTATTTGTACTCTGCCGGTGGTCAGAACGCCGACAGTTGGCGCGCCAGGAAGGGGGATTTCTCTCTTGGTGTGCTCTCGCTTCGGTTTTTTGATGTCTTCCTACTTTGTTGTCGTGAGAGACACTTCGGTCTCCCACCTCCGCTTCGGGGCTTCACGGTCGCTGTCTCTGAAGATGGCCGGTCGTGGCAAGTCCCCACTTTTGCCTCTGGGCAGGCTTTTCGCTTCGAGAGACTGAACTTCGTCTCAAACAAAGGTGGCGAGTTGCGCCTTCAGGCTCCGTGCAAGAGGCGTCCTGCTCGGTGGCACCGGAGCCGTCTCATTTTGGGGCACGACCCGTTGAGGGAGTGCTTCACTCTCCACGCCCCGAATGGCACGGAACCGGCGACTCCCGGCAATACGCCGGGCGCCAACCCGTCCCCGCGCCCCGGGGTAGAAACCGTCGGCCAGGTCTGGCCGCCCCCGAGACGAACTGGCAGCCTCGAGCCTCGAGGCAAGGCTACAGCCGGGCCCAGCGACGCGGCTCGAGCCCGGGGACGGTCCACCTACCAGCAGCTCACAGCTGAAGGACCGTCGACCTTCGACACCCCGCTCAAGAACCTCGTGGCGGCAGCATGCGTCCTCAACGAGACTGTTGCTCCCGAGGACCCAGCACTGAGGGAAGTGTACGATCGCGTAGCTTCTAACTCGGCAGCACGCTTCAACAACCAGAAGCGTCCCTCCGGTCCTAGTAGTCGGAGACGAGAAGCAACCGCCGGTCCCAGGATTGGCGGAGCTTGGTGCGCGAGAGCCTAGTCAAGGAACGAAACCTTTGACACCACGCGGGGTCGATCCTTCCGCGACTCGGCCCCAACCGCGACGCCCGCGGCACCATCGACGTCAGACGGCAGGTGAGGAGTGAGCTCCGCGCCGAGTCCCGGCGGAGGCGTTCTCACGACTGCTACTACCGGCGCGGCTCCCTCGACTCCAGAAGCCCAAGCCCTGATGGGGTCAGGCCCAGGGCGTTCGGATTGCTCATCCGGCACGCGACATTCCCGCAGAGATTCCGCGCCCCGACCACCATCGGCCGCTACAACGGGGAGACGAACCCCGTCCACTGGCTCGAGGACTACCGCCTCGCCTGCAGGACCGGAGGAGCAGACAACCTGTTCGCCATTCAGTACTTGCCGCTCTTCCTCACCGACTCAGCCCGAGGGTGGCTCGAGCACCTCCTCGAGGGCTGCATCCAAGACTGGAGCGACCTGCGCCGAATCTTCGTCGGCAACTTCCAAGGGACTTACACGCGCCCAGGTAACTCCTGGGACCTTAAAAACTGTAAGCAAGAGTCCGACGAGTCGCTCCAAGATTATATCCAGCGCTTTTCGCGAAAGCGCAAGGAGCTCCCAGACGTCATCAACGCCTTCACTTGCGGCACGACGTCCGAGGCGCTCATCCACAAGTTGGGCCGGAGGAACCCTCGGACGGCCCGAGACTTCCTCGACATCGCCACAACCTTCGCCACCGGAGAAGAGGCCGTGTAGGCCAACTTCGATCGAAGTCGGGCGAAGGACGAAAGATCGGGGATCGATCGTCGGGGCGACCGCCCCCCTGACAGGCCCGACTCCTCGGCAGCCAAGCTCGACCCCCAAGCCAAGGAGGCCGAGGACGACGTCGGCGCAGCCTACCTGGAGCCGAAAGACTGCCTTATGATCTTTGGTGGCCTCGCGGCCTACGGCGAATCTCGTAGCCGGCAAAAGAGGACCTGGAGGGAGGTCAACGCGACCGACCCCGCTGTCCTCCGCTACCTCAAGTGGTCCGAGGCCCCGATCACCTTCGATCGGGCCGACCACCTGGACCATGTCCCGCAGCTCGGGCGCCCACTGGTGCTCGACCGCATCGTCGGCTCTGTGCGCCTGTCAAAGGTGTTCATGGATGAAGATAGTGCCCTCAACATCCTGTACGCCGACGCCTTCCTGGCGATGAAGCTGACGGAGGCCGACCTTCGCCCAACCCACGCTCCGTTTCACGGAGTCGTCCTCGGGGGCTGCGTAACGCCCCTCGAACAGATCGCGCTCCCAGTCACGTTCGGTGACCGGAGCAATTTCCGGACTGAGTCGCTCACCTTCGAGGTGATCGACTTCACCGGCGCCTACCACGCCATCCTGGGCCGGTCATGCTACGCGAAGTTCATGGCCATACCTAACTATGTCTACTTGAAACTGAAGATGCCTGGACCGAAGGGCATCATCACGGTCTCGTCGCGCTTCCAACACGCTTTGGCGTGTGAGCAGGAAAGCTTCGAGCTGGCTGCTGCCAGATCAGGCCCGGCCCAGCTGGACGAGATCCGCAAGGTCGAGGGGTCAGCCCCGACGCTCGACTCCAAGGCCGCGTCGTCGACCTCCTTCAAGCCCGCCGACGATTTTAAGGAGGTGGCTCTCGACGCCGCCGACTCGTACAAAAAGGCCAGGGTCGGGACAACGCTCCCAGCGAATAGGAAAGCGCGCTCGTCGACTTTCTCATCCGGAATCAGGACGTCTTCGTCTGGGCACCATCGGACATGCCCGGCATCCCGAGAGAAGTCGCCGAGCACTCCCTCGACATCATCGCGGGCTCTCGGCCCGTCAAGCAACGACTCCAGCGTTTCGACGATGAGAAGCGTCGAGCCATCGGAGAAGAATTGACGAAGCTCCTATATGCTAAGTTTATTCTAGTGGTCTACCACCCCGAGTGGTTAGCCAACCCTGTAATGGTGAAAAAGATCGGGCAATGGAGGATGTGCGTTGACTACACGAGTCTCAACAAGGGCTGCCCAAAGGACTCCTTCCCTCTCCCGCGCATCGATCAAGTGGTGGACTCGACCGTCGGGTGCGAAACCCTGAGTTTCCTCGACGCATACTCTGGGTACCACCAGATTCCTATGCGCGAGTCCGATCGGCCGGTCATGTCCTTCATCACGCCCTTCGGATCCTTCTGCTACGTCACGATGCCATTCGGGCTCAAGAACGCTAGCGTCACGTACCAGCGCTGCATGCAGAAGTGCTTTCACGACCAGCTGAGTCGTAATCTGGAGGTCTACGTTGACAACATCGTCATCAAGACTCGGCGGATCTCCGACCTCGTCCAAGATCTGGAGGAGACATTCGCGAATCTCCGGCGCTATCGGATCAAGCTGAACCCCGAAAAATGCATTTTCGGGGTACCTTCGGGCAAGCTGCTCGGCTTCGTCATCTTCGAGCGAGGGATCGAAGCGAACTCCAAGAAGATCTCCGCGATTCTCAACCTCGGGCCCATCAGCAACGTCAAGGGCATCCAGAGGCTGACCGGATGCCTGGCGGCCCTCAGCCGCTTTATCTCAAGGCTCGGCGAAAAAGCGATGCTCTTCTACCGGCTGCTATGAAAAGCAGAGCGGTTCACTTGGACCACCGAGGCCCGAGAATCCTTCGATTGGCTTAAGACCCTGCTCTCATCGCCGCCGATCCTTACATCTCCGTCCCCAGGAGAGACCCTTCTCCTCTATATCGCGGCGACCTTGAAAGTCGTTAGCACTGTCCTCGTCGTCGAGCGAAGCGAGGAGGGTCGGGCTCTGTCTGTTCAACGGCCTGTCTACTTCGTCAGCAAGGTGTTGGCTGACGCCAAGACTCGGTACACCCAGGTGGGGAAGCTGATCTACGCCGTTCACATCAATAGCCGCAAGCTGCGACACTACTTCACGAGCCACTCCGTCCACGTTGTCACCGGCTTCCCGCTCGGGGAGATCGTCGGTGGCAAGGACACGGTCGGGCGCGTAGCTACGTGGGCCATGGAGATCATGGGGCTCGAGATTGCCTTCGTCCCTCGACAGGCCATCAAGTCTCAAGCCCTAGTCGACTTCATCGCCGAGTGGACCGAGGCTCAAGAACCGCCAGCCCCTAGCAGCGTCGAGTACTGGACGATGTACTTCGATGGGTCCTGCATCCTCAAGGGCGCGGGGCTGGGGTCGTCCTGGTCTCCCCAAAGGGAGACAAGTTCCGCTACGTACTGCAGCTGCAGTTCCGCGCCTCCAACAACGCGACCGAGTACGAGGCGCTACTCCACGGTCTGCGAATGGCCGTCACACTCGGCGTTCAGCGGCTCTACGTCAAGGGCGATTCTGAGTTAGTTGTCAGTCAGGTCATGCAGACCTCCAGCTGCCGAGACCCGAAGAAGAAAGCCTACTGTCAAGAGGTTTGCAAACTCAAAGACAAGTTCGATGGGTTCGAACTCCATCACATTTTGCGCCGAGACAACGAGGCCGCCGCCGCCCTCGCGAAGATGGGTTTGGAACGCGAACCGGTCCCCGACGGCGTCTTCCACGAAGTCATCACCAAACCCTCCATCAGGATCGCCGAGGGACCGCTCACCGAGGGCATGAGCAGTGAGCCGACCCCAGGCTCAGGGGCAAAGGTCATGGCACTCGCCCCCGATTGGTCCCGCGATATCTTCGCTCACCTTCAAGACGGCACCCTCCCGGCCGACGCCAACGAAGCCAGAAAGGTCGCGCGACCGGCCAGGGCCTACGTCATCTCAGACGGCGAGCTCTACAAGCGAAGCACGAGTGGTATACTGCAGCGTTGCATCCCTCAGGAGGAGGGCATGCATCTGCTCGACGACATCCACTCGGGCATCTGCGGTCACCACGCTGGACCCAGAACCCTCGTCGGCAAAGCCTTCCGCCAAGGCTTCTACTGGCCAACGGCTGTGGCCGATACCGAGAAACTCGTCCGAGCTTGCCAAGGTTGCCAGTTCTATGCCCGGCAAATGCATCTGTCAGCCCAGGAGCTCCAGACGATTTCGATCGCCTGGCCCTTTGCTGTCTGGGGACTCGACATCCTCGAACTTTCAAAAGGGCACCCGGTGGCTTCACCCATCTCTTCGTCGCCGTCGACAAGTTCACCAAGTGGATTGAGGCCAAGCCGGTACCCAAGATCACTTCAACTCGGGCGGTCGGGTTCATTCACAACATAATCTGTCGGTTCGGGGTCCCGAACACCATAATCACTGACAATGGCGCAATTCACCGATCGGCAATTTCGAGAATTTTGCGACGAGTATCACGTTCGCTGGACTTCGCCTCCGTGACGCACCCGAGGACGAATGAACAGGTTGAACGGGCTAACGGGATGATACTCCAAGGGTTGAAGCCACGGATTTACGACTCCGTCAAGCAGGCAGCCGGACGCTGGGTGAGCGAACTCCCGTTTGTCCTCTGGGGTCTGCGAAAGACCCCCAACAGATCCATCGGGTTCACACCGTTCTTTATGACGGTCGGAGCAGAAGCGATACTGTCGACCGACCTCGACTACGACTCTCCGCGAGTCCGAGATTACGACGAGGAAAGATCGCAGGTCGCGCTGTAGGACAGTCTCGACCGGCTGCAAGAGGCACGCGAAGTCGCCCTCTTACGTTCCGCCAAGCACCAGCAGAAGCTACGGCGACTGCACGCTCGGCGCGTCAGGGGTCGGGCGCTGAACGTAGGAGATTTAGTGCTGAGAAGGGTGCAAACGAAAGCCGACCAGCACAAGCTGTCGCCTCCTAGGAGGGACCCTTTGTAATCAAGCGCGTCTTGAGGCCCGGTGCTTACAAGCTAGCAACCGAAGACGGTTGAGAATTTGAGAACGCATGGAACATCGAGAACCTCTAAAGGTTCTATACTTAATAAAAGGGGCAATTGCAAAAGAGGTTCTGTTTTGAGCCTTAATTCTGAAATCGGTTCACTTTTCTGAACTTTGCAAAATCGGTCCACTTTTTCGAAAACGAGCTCACCGTTAGGTCCTGTTTTGTCCACCGTCAGCTGTGAAAGATTTTAGAGCAAAAAAATATAGAAAAAATAATATAATGGACAATAGTACCCCTCCCTCCCCAAAATCCAGTCGAAGGCCTCAAATTCGGACGCCATTCCTCTTCCTCTCTCGTTTCTCTCCCAAAACCTAACCCTAAGCACGTGCGCGCGGGGCCAGGGCGCAGCGCGTGTGAAGCCGCTAGGCAGGGCGCGCGAGG
>BCLG01000173.1:128531-149651 GCA_001602295.1 Zoysia matrella
GTTGTCTTCTTGACTCGACGGTGGACGCTGGTTGCGCCCTGCCCGGCAGCTCGCGGCCGGGCGGTGATCTTCATCGACGACATGATCAGTAGTGGCGGCGGCGGTTGGCCCGCTCCTTCTGCGCGTTGAAGTACATGGCGGCGACGGGGAGGCCGAGGTCGTGGCGCTCGGCGAAGGCGCGGGTGTTGAACCTGGCGCGCGCCGCCGCGTCGGCCTCGGCGGGCGGCGGCGCGGGCGTCGCCACGCGCTCCCTCTGCTGGTACACCACCATCACGTAGCGGTGGATGCCCACCGGCGGCAGCGGGCCCATGTACGGCACCACCACCTCACCTGCAATAATCCACGAGTACACGGCGTCATCAGCGCACTCGCTTAATAGTACAGTGAAAAGGAAAGAGAAACAAAGCGGCCGACACGTGGAGCTCGGACTAGGTGCCAAGTATCATGGAATTCCACGAACAAAGCAGCAGCATGGTCGTCGATCGGCATCAAGCCCGATCTTTCCAGCCGAATTTTTTAACGGAATAAAGCGCGCGCTGAACACGAGGAGGCAGCTGGTTAGTGGAGGCGTTTGAAAAGTCTATATACGCTCCGGCTGCAGGGGCCGCTTACACCAACCGGTGGCCGGTAGCACCGGCCGGTGACGAGGAGGTCGGACACGCGTCGCGGCCGGCGTCGCGCGGTGGCGGGAGGCCAGGTAACGTGGCCCGCGGCCGCCACGTCCTGCTCCTCCCGGCGAGACAGATTTCGCGCGCCGGCTGGCGGCGGCTGCCGACCTGCAGCCATGCCCGAGTACCTGTACAATGGATCGGCGCATGCACTTCCAAGCTAGTACTACTACAGCTTCTTGGGTAGTAGGATTATTGCCTTATTTTAACTTGCTGGACGGGACCGAAGAAAGTGAGGCTACTGTTAGGTAATAAGGATCAGATAGATAGACAGATACACTTCTTACACCCACGGCCTGAGATTTATCCAATTATCCGGTCGTCCAGTGTGATCTAATTAACACGTGCATGTCACACTGCTTTGACTTATGTTTAATAAGGTTCCAAAACTGGTTAGGTGAGAAAAAAGTACTAACGAACCTTTTAAGCGTAATAGTTGGAGTCAAATAAAGATGGATGTAAAAGTTGAGCAGCGAAAGCAGTGCAGATACAGGTAGGCATCTGCCTACAGTTTACCTTGAGAAGGGTCGCTTCCACCTGGTATGTTCACCACCAGCCTTTGTCGACGGACGCGTCACCCAGAACAGGCACCAACAAGATTAGTTGGTCATTTTGAACAAAAAAAATATCAAAGAAAGTATTGTAAGAGTCAGCGATCAGTACTTACCAGTGAAGCCACTCCCTCATGGAGGGCTCGCTGGGGCTGGGAGCGTCTGGATCAGTCATCACCTGGAGGGCTCACAAAGGCCATACATGGAGTTCATCAGTCACAGCGCATCAACAACGTACATGCATGCCGGTGGGAGAGTGTGATTCTTTCTGACCAGGGTGAAGAGGTCGTTGTGCCTGCCGGCGATGCGGACGGCGGGCGGGGCGGCGGCGATGGACGGCTTGATCTCGCAGCCGTTGGTGAGGTCCCTGGTGCCGAACCGCACCGAGATGGCCATCGTCGGCACGAACAGGTCCACCACGTCGCCGATCACCCTCCCCACCACCAGCGGGTCCACGTGCGCCGCCATGGTGGTCAGTAAGCAAGCTTCGCGTTTCTGGGAAGAAGCTGGCTAGGGATGATGGGGACGGGAGGAGGGAGGACGGGGGTATTTATTTATAGGCGGCTGCTGGGGATCGAGAGGGTGGTGGAAGGATGACATGGACATGTTCGGCCGGTGAGTCGCCATGAGATAAGCACCATCATGCGTGCGTGATGGTGGTGGTGTGATTGTCTGTCGCTTGTCCGGGCCAAGCCAGGTGAAGAGGCGCGCGGTAGTGGAGAGGTTGTGTGCGGGGCTCCGCGCGCTCCGGCTGCTTCGCTTGCTCGACACGTGCTGCCGGCTCCACCCATCCGCCGCCGGTGTTTGGCGACCCGGGATCTCTGCTTGCGCTGCCTGTCTGCTGATGGCGCTTTTCGTGGGAGCGTGGATTTGTGTCTACTAAAGCAACCAAGAACGTGTTTGTTTCGTCCAAATGTAACGTATTCGGGTCCGCTTCCACGTTTCCATCTGTTATTGGAGCGTGGATTTGTGTCTACTAAAGCAACCAAGAACGTGTTTGTTTCGTCGAAATGTAACGTATTCGGGTCCGCTTCAACGTTTCCATCTGCTACTTAAGTTTGATTAACAGAACCCCGGAATCTGCAGGTACCCGGTATTCTGATACAGTGTACACGAATCTGAAACAGCCCCTCCGCCTCCGGTTTCGAATTGATACCGGGCCTCCTCTCTCGCACGTGACTTGCTCTGCGCTGCCACCGCCGGCCGCCGGCCACCTCCAACGACAAGAGCACCACCGTGCCTCCTTTCTGGTACCTTCCTTTCCCTTCTTGCGTTGCCTGCTTGCTGCTGGCGCTTTTGGTTGGAGTGTGGATTTGTGTCTGCTAAAGAAACCGAGTTAATTTAGTGCAACGGTTTTGGCCTCGATACCTTGAATCGCTGGCCGACCATATATACCGGCAAAGAAGATCAACGGCGGGGTTGTACTTTGTCGAGTTGTCCAAAATAGCGAGTAGAAAGAAACCAAAGGGCAGTTCATGTTGCAGTGGGCAAGAGATGAACTGAAAGACAGCCCATGTCTAGGATGCTGCATAAGAGCACCTCCAGGAGGTGCTGTAAAATCGGTCCTCTATATCAAAATATAAAGACTCTGTAAATCTCACTTTTAAAGATTCAAGGTGGTATACTTCAACAGATGCTCTAAAATAGAGTCTTTATATCTGTTTTTTTCCTTTAGAGCCTGTTTGGATGCCGTGAATTGAGTGGAATTGAATTGGATTCAAGAAACCAGCCTGTTTGGCAGCCCATGCAATTGAATCTTTCAATTCAGCTCATTTCTGTTGCCGTGAAATGGAGCTACTTCTGAATTCGGACCCAACACAGCAGAAAGGGTTGGAATCCTCTCTCTCCTCAACCCCATCAATCTGACTCCAGCGGCGCCTACGCCACCCCCGACTCCAGCTGCGCCTGCACCGCCACTGCGGGGAGGGATCCTAGCCCTCCCTGCCGCCCTCCACTGGCCCCGCTTCTACCCTGCCGTCGTTGACTCGCGCTGCCCCTGTCGTCCTCGACGCGCTGGCTTCTACAGCCGTGTTGAAGCAGAGGACCACCTTCATCCGAGAGCTCTGCTGCCGGGGTGCTCCACTCGCAGCGCTCAGTCACATCCCAGCAGCAGCCTCCGGTACGACGTTCGCGCATGAGGTAACACCGACGCTCCGTACGGCCACTTTGGGGCGAGTTTATTGTGGGGACCAACTTTCGAGTGTGCTGATGTGCTCACGGATTCATTTGTGAGGATCATGTCAAGGGGCCTCATTCATGATTAGCACGTGTATTCTATATGATACAGGACACCATACTTGTATAATTTTGTTGCCCTTTTTCTGAGCTCTTCCCCCCTGAAACGATGCCATCTGATCTTAGCATCTAGAATCTTATTTTTTGTTCTGGTGTTATTCCATGAATCTGTTGGATGTATGGCTGAATCAAGCCTCATTTTGCAATGTTTATCTGAGGATTTTGATTCCAACATGTCATGAATGGCTGACTTAACCTTATATATTTGTTACCATGGATCTGTTTCATTTATGGCTGATTTAAGCATGATTTTGCAATATATGACTGTTGATATTGATTTATGTATGATCTGGTACTGTTTGGGTCGAGACCATGATGGTTGATGCTAGTTGTTAACATGCAGTAGGTGCCATGTTAAATTCTGTACAGATTATGACCTAAACAACATTTTGATTTTGATTCTAGGAATTTAATTCTGAGGACAGCCAAACGAAAAAAAATGGAATTGAAATTGATTCCAGCAGATTCGATTCCGAACAATTCAATTCCTTGGAATTTGATTCATGGAAATTGATTCAATTCCTTAGAGCCAAACAGGCCCTTAGAACATTTCATCAAACACATTCATCGGTGCTTTGTTGTGCTTCACACCAGTCTCCTTGGCGATGGCATCCTACAGCAGTGTAACTTCTCAGCCATCCTGAGCTCAAGGCACCGGCACTTCTTCTGGAATCAAGAACCTTTAGGCCCTTCCACGAAGGTGGCCCCGAGCACCGTAGCCGCGCAGCTGTTGCCCACCGCCGCGGTTGAACGGAATGGACGTTTAAGCTGTTGCCCACGAAGGTAGATGAAACGGAATGGACGTTTAAGCTGAAAACAAAGCAGACAAGTGAAACGGAGCTGACAGCAGGTTTATTTCTGCCTAGTGTAACGGGAAACAGCAGTTACTTTTGTCTATTAAAACGGGAAACAAATTAAACCAAAGGACAGTTGCTTTTGTTAGTAATAAACTATGTTCGACTCGAACATCATTTAGACTATAAATTGTTGTTTGCAGAAAAAAAAATTTAGGCGCTGTTTAGCAATTGAGAAAAGAGGAGTGGGTTTGGGACTGAGAAAAAAAGTTGAAGGGACAGGATGTAATGGGTTGGATGAACAGAGGGTATTCTAGACCATTTCCTTGGTTTCTTAATCCCATTCTCAATGATCATATCCTGAAATCCAGTTATCCAAATGCCACCTTACAGAGTTGTTCTACTTTTTCAGTATCTGTGTTAAATACTGTAGAAAATCATTTGGACTAGAAAAGGTGAGTGCTTGTAGTACTAGTTTGCCATGGTCATATAACACGCTCTATCTATCTATCTATCTATCTATATATCTGCCTAACTTTGGATTGTTTTGGATCCCAACTTTCCTAATTCTTTCCGCAAAGCAGTAGCTGAATGGGTCCACTAAGCTTCTCCTACCTTGATTTTTTATGACTTTGCCTTCTTAGACATTATAAAATATATCGTTCTTTAATTAGAGCAAAACTAAAATCACCTTTCTAACTGCATTGAATTAATCAATGGTACATGTATTCTAGTAACATGTGAATAAAGAATAAAACATTGTTATCAAATAGGTGTCAGGTTCGTTGCAGGCAAGACCTGGAAGGGGCGTAGCTGCTGGGTGATGGCTGGGGACCCCATTCCCTGGCCCTGGGGATTGCGCCGGCCTCGCATGGCTAGTTTTGTGCATGTGCTGATCATTGAGTGATTAAGCCATGATCACCATCAACTTCTTGTTACAGTTACAGCTGTCCCTGTTGCTGCTGACGATGAGCATGACCAAAGTGAGTGAAGAGGTGGACATGGCGTCCGTCAGTGAACATGTTAATTTGTCAGCGAGTGAGCTCATGTTGCAGGTCTTCATGTAGGACCTCTTCTGGATAGAAATTTTGACTTGTAGGTGCACCCAAAAATTTAGTTGTTAGAAATCGCATGGTGATGCACTTAAAAAGTTATTACTTAGAAATTGAATGTTTTATGTAAACTAAACTGATTCCTAAAAGTTTCTATAATTCATATAAAATCTCTACGAGCTAAAGGAGTTCTAAATTATATAGTAGGATTAGATAAGGATTTGATTTGTTATGGTAAATTAGATTAGTTTCTATACTTATCTTTTCTAGATTACTTGAGATCTAAGTCGTGTACTCATATATATACCGACTCCTGAGCCTCAATACAATCATTCCATCCATTATCTTTCTCATTCTCTCACATGCCCTTATCAGGGCTGACATAGAGATATCGGGTGGGGTCGAAGTGTACCAGATTGAAATTGTAGTCCGCAACGAAAAATGTTGGTGATTCGAGCACGAGGCGGGAGAGCAACTTACATTTAAGATTCCCCTATGAAACTGCCAACTTCTTCCACTTATTTCCTTAGCATATCCTCTGTCACTCAAGTGGTTTTAGAGATTCCTAGATCATCCAAAGTCATGTGCATTCCTATGGAATTAAGGTCTAAATTTTAAGACACATTTGGCTCTAAGTAATCTTTAGCTTTAATCCACCTTCAACCGTGACTCTTCTTCGAGAGATCAATCACCATGCGAGTCGTTGATCAATTTCAAAAAAGCTCACTTTGAGATATTTGAGTTTTAGTGGGTGGATTCTGTATCCACAGAGTTACCTATGGTTTTCAGTTATTTACTAAAATATTCGTATCTTCTAAGAGCTCTGATACTACAATGTGTATGGAGCTTACAACTGTAAATCAAAATCACATGTAAAACTGTTTAGCGTTTAACTAGTTTTCTATTTCAGATTTATCAGAGAAATGAAAGAATTAAATTGACATTTACCATTTGGTAAATAAACATGCTCTTAGGCCTTAGCATCGGCCCGCCACAAGATTGTTCTGATATAGCAAGAATGCGTTGAGTCGTATTCATTACTTAAAAGGATTAGATTTTGCCCGTTTAGAAATAAAGGACCGGAGTCCATAGATCGTGTCTATTCTTACTGCTGAAGTGCCTCCTGTTATGGTTGGTTGTGTATCAACTTTATTAGAAAAGTAAGAGAAGTATGATAGCCCATTGGTCAAATCTATAGTATTATTATTGGACCAATCCAAATCCTCTAAACGGGCTAAGATCAGATTGTATCTTACAGTATTTTATAAAAAAGCTAGATTAAATTGAGTTTGATATACAAAATTTAGATCGGATAAAAAACAAAACTTATTAAAAGATATAAAGGACTGAGTTGTAGTCCGAATTAGATTCAAACTTATTTTCAGACCTACAACAGATTCATGGACCCCAAAAGCTAGCGCCTATGGTCCATTTTCTTTTCCAATGTTTGGATTTTTGGAGACGCGCACCTAATGGTGATAAAAAAGACTCGTTCCTATAAATTTTTACATACTAAATCAATTTTTATTAAATTTATTTCAAAAAATGAATAATCCAATACTAATTTGATTCGACCGTGTTTCATTTTCTTGCGCTTGATTTCAGCTTACGCGTACCCCACCGCCCAGGGAAATTTTTATCCGCTTCGGAAAAAAAATGTCGTTCAACAGGAGTTTGTGAGTCTGTGACGCGCCGCGCCCGTCCGACCCCAGAATGAGCCGCAAGATGAGCCAGCCTCGAGCACCAAAACCCTAGCAGGCCATCGTCGGATCCCTCCGCGCCATGGCCGTCGCCACCTACACGCTCCGCCTCTACTCGCCGCCGCCGCGGAACGGCTCCCCGCTCCTCCCCCGCCCGTGGTCTCACCCCCGCCGCCGCGCAGCTGCGAAGGTATGCGTCAGCTGGGCGCCGGCGGGCGGCGACCCGGACAACGGCGTCGGCGGCTGGTGGGTCCCCGAGCCGCCGGTGGAACGGGAGGGAAGGACCGGTAAATGGAACGCTTTTTTTTTTTTTCTAGCGGGAGGCGGGGATAGATTTCACCTTTGGGCAGATCTTTTTGTTCTGATTACGGTGATTGTTAGTTTCAGGGATTGGGAGAGCTATCATGGTCGGGCTGGGAGCGTCTACGGCGATTGGCTTGGCCGGGCTGGCGTGGCACTCGCCATCCTCCAGAAAATGCGAGTTGACTTGGTTACAGTTTGATTTTCCTGTTTTTTTTCATCTGATCGTGAAATGCCAGCATTGGTTTCTTTGTCTTCAATTATATATTTTTTCCTGAATGTAATGAGGGAGATATGTGACACAAAAAATGTGTGATTCTTTCTATGTCTTGCAGTATACTGCAACGGGTAGTGTGTGGGAATAAAAAAAATCAAGAGGATAGGAAAATACAAATTCCATGTGGCATTGTAGCATTCCTTGAATTCTTGTTATCCATGCACACATGCTACTCGCGTATAGGCATTTAGATTGTAAGTTTTACAGTTTTTTCCCTTAAATTTAGTGAATTTTGAATTTCAGTTGAACAGCGTTCCACTAAGTGGCTAAACATTATCCCGAAAATACAGGAACTTGAAATCCATGTTTTTAAAGCGAAATTGGGATTTTAATGAAACTTAGTACTAATATAGTTGTGATATTGGAATAATTACTTGATCCTTTTGATTCACTGCACACTGTATCATGTTTAACAATTATTCCATCTGCATTAAATTAGCTCACTGTCTTGTGTATTTTATATTTGTTTTATTGTCATAGTTGCTACTTTAAAATTGTCAATTTGCATGTTCATTGACTCAATCTATAAACACACAATTGCCTGACTTTCTATGTATAAAAAAATGAAAGAAGTTGCGGAATGATTACGATTTTCAGGTCTGCAGCAACTCATTGACTCGTCGGTACATTATGTTCAAGAGAAAATGTCAACATTGGAGTCCCAAGAGACACCCAAGGAGGATTCCTGTGAGACGGAATCTGAGGAAAATGAAGCTTCCAGCTCTATACTCAATGAGGAAGCTGAAGCAAAAACTGATGACTCATGGCAAAATCACAGAGTAATTGGTGACACTCATGTTTTGTTCAGCGCTCCTATAGATCCCGTACATGAGGAGGCTTTTTCAATATTGAAGAAACTACAGGTACAAAATTTTCTACTGTGGCAAGCCATGATTTAGCTAGCTAAAAATTGTTTTCACGGCTAATACATAATATTGTTTTCCATATTACATTCTTTATGTCCTTGCACCTCCGTGTAGCTTCAAATTTCTATGTTTGACGTGAAAGAGTATTCTTTTCTTCATTTGTACATGTTCCTTTTCTAATTAAACAGCATCTTGAACCAAGCTTGCTTGTGTTTTCTTACACTGCTATTCCATATAACCAAGCTGGTATGGTACTCCAAGTTCATAAGTGTTATTTGTTATTATGTATGGCAATTCAAGTGGTTGTGTTGCTTCCTACTTCCCATATGGTTTGCATCATGGATATTCTTTTCCTGTGACTTGTTAATGCAAATTTTCGGGAACAATTGCATCTTCCAGAAGCAACATTGTCCGTAGTAATATTTTAATTGTGTTTTTGTTACTTATTGTGCTTGCTCAGATAATTGAGAATGACGTTAGCTCCAGTGACTTTTGTACTCGGAGGGAGTTTGCAAGATGGTTTGTTAAGTTGTCCTCAAAATTTGAGAGGTATGAGACAACAAAATAACGAAAAAGGCTATTTATGACATTTATTTTCACCTGTTTATGTTATATTTGGCAATTTGTAGGAAAAGGATGCAAAAGATCATTCCTAGTAACTTAATTGCTGGTTCAGGCGAAACTGCCTTTGATGATGTAAATAGTGATGACCCAGATTTCTTGTATATCCAATGTAAGTTCCTCAGCCTGATATATGACCGTTAAGTCCAGTGAACCATCATCTCTCTTAGGGACCAAATTCAGTATATGATCATTCCATGACACCTTTACTAATGTTACATACAGTGATGCTTTTTACCTAGTATGCATATGTTTTAGTTTTTTTCCTTTAATGCTAATACCTCTGGTCCCAAATATTAGTTCATGTATGAATCCTTTTTATCCTTGGTAGGCACATTTCATCTTGTCAAGAAAATCCTTTGGCCAGTTACTCTATTGATATGTTATTTTTTGTTACAAATCCATAGTCATAACTAAACATTTGTAAAATGAAAACAATGACATCAACTTTGTATCACAAAATGAAATTATTGTTGGTTAAGGGCATCTCCTAACAAGATGAAATAAGCCTCCTATTAGATTGATGTTATTAGATCCATCATGAAACTACTCCTATTAGATTGATGTTATTAGATCTGTCATGAAAACAATTTCATCATTTAGTCTTTCTACCTGGTCATGCTTTTTTTTTTTGTAGATATTGCTATTCAAATTATCATTTTGGGCATGTTCGAGAAAATAACATTATCATATTGGGACTGCGTTCATGTTCTATTAGATGTATACTTGAAGCTAGGAGTAGCTTCCATTGGAGTTTCAAAATCATTTTAGTCATAGTATTGACGATGAAATCTCAGATTTTCTATATTTGTGGCTTGAAGCTTTAGGAGAATCTGGTATCACACCTAGTAAGTTGTCAAACTCCATTGACACATCAACAAGTGAATCTTGTAGCTGCAGTGGAAATTCCAAGTTCTTACCAGAGAGGTATTAGCGTATCATGCGAACTATATGGTTTTTCCTTGTATTTGATAACTAAATGTTTAAACTTTAATGTTTATTGCGGTTGACTGGTTGTAGTTACCTCTCACGTTTCGATCTCATCAATTGGAAAGTGCTTGTGGAGCATCCATGTACGTTACAAATAGACCAGAAGGTACACATATCTTTCTACTTATTTTGTGCTCTGACTGCTTAGATGCTTTTGTTTTATGGTTCTATCCTGACTCTGGTTACAGTCCAGATGCTGAATCAAAATGTTCGCATTTTGGATTTGAGTGCTTGCCCAGACGTGTCTGCATCCATGCTCATAGAGTTGATGGCTGGTGAAAACAGCATTTTGAGCAGAGTTTTTGGTATGATTTGTATTATTTTGTTCTGTCTCTTCAGTTTGCTTTAGTTTGCAGGATCCTTGGTTTATTAGAGAGAACTATTGTGCAATAGAATGCCATCGAAATGCATGAAGTTATGTAGTAGTATTAGATTTATTGTTCTATACTGCTACTCTATTGTGAGAACTAGTTAATTTGGACTATAGTCATAGCAACACCCATTGACACGTGTGCAAATTTGCTGTCACTATTTCAGTATTATAAATTTTCTTTGCAAATCATGGTATCTTATAGGAAATACTAGACGCCTTCAACCAGAAAAACCTGTTACAAAAGCACAAGCTGCTGCTGCACTGACCAGTGGCCGAATGGAGGATGTAATTCGCAATGAATTAAACAGACTGGAATCAGAGAATCAAGCTCATATTTCTGCTATAGCTGAAATAATGGAAGAGTTAATCAATAGAGGAGATATAGCAAAAAATTGGGAGGATAAGATAAAAATTGAGCAATATCATGCTTTAGAAGCTGACAAGAAACTTCAAAATACATTGCATGAGCTTGCGAATGAGAGGACAGATAGAGAAAGGGAACTAGCAGACTTGTCGAAGGAAAGAGCAGCTTTAGAGTATCAGAATCAGGAACTCATAAGTTTAAGGTCAGAAATTGATGGCATGTTTGGTAGACTAGCAACTGAGAGTGCAGAGGTCATGTCAGATAAACAAACGTTAGAAACCTTATTGTCTGACATGACCAGCAAATATCAAGCTGTCAATGAAGCTAAATCACATCTTGAAGCTGAGAAGGAAGCTCTTACGATGCTAAGGTCTGTTTATATTTTCAGCTCCCTCCAGTCCTTTTATTTGATGGTTTTGACTTTCCATTGTCTCCAAGATGTGTCTCTGATTCCTACCTTTTGCATCTCTTTGTCAATAAGTAGCTACAATGTTTATATCTTGCCAATGTTTACTTGATTTTTGAAACTTATTCATTTATAAGTTAAAAGATATAAATGATGTACTAAAATTTATTTTAAGTGCATATTAGTTGAATTTGTCATGCTAGATTAAAATACTAACAATTGACTCCAGCATTATAATATGTGAAGCTTTCAGACTTAAATTGTGGTTAAGTATGCGTAGTTTAAGTTCCTTGCTGGATTGCACTATCATGCATAACAGTTTATATTCTGGATTTCAAAAACTTGAGTTTTCTTTTTCTTGATAAACTTTGGTATCCCAAATTTATATATAAAAAAACAGTAGCCCGGTGCATTTAGCTACCGCTTTAGTAGAGTCATGGGAAGGGCCCAAAATTTGTGAAACTTCAAAAGTAATTCTAACTTCGACGAGAAAAAGGTAAAACTGAACCACCAAAGTAAAAACATTTCATCTGTTGATTCCTTCCTAGATATTTAAGCCACTTGTAAAACACTAGCGAATGTATCAAAAACTGATGCCCTAATACCATTTAAATATAACAAATAGAAAAGCTCTTTTGTTGATGCTCTAAACGTTTGACTTTTATGTCAGGTCTTGGATGCATGAGGAAGCAGCTCGTGTACATCAATGTGCTGAAACACTCGAGAAGGCTGTAAGCAGATGGAGAACCCCTGTGGATTGAGCCCTGTTTAAAGTAAACTAGCTTTGCATTGTTGTATCTTTGAGCAGTTAATTTTTTTGAGGTATCTGGTTTCGTGACCACAGGTGTCTGATTAAATAAAACTCACTAGAATGGATAACAACTCCACTTTCTCTGATGCTATCATTTTCCTCCAGTGCTTCCTGGTTAGTACTGCCTTTCTAGGGTCCCAATACTACCACTTGGATCTGGAACTAACATGCTGATGCTCACTCGGTTTTGATAGTGTTTTTGCCATGTAGATATTCAGTGTTTCCTTGGTGTTGCAGAGTTGAAATCAAAATACAGGAACATGTTAGCGGACAAAATCCAAAAAAAGATTTTGTTGTTTTATTTTTCCATGCCACTCCTTCGATTCCAAATTACTCCCTCCATTTCAAAAGTCAAACTTTTATCATTTTGATCACTATTAATATATAATTAATGTTTTATCATATAAAAATTATATTTTTTCAATTCATCATTAAATAAACTTTTATAAAAAATATATTTTTATATTAAAAATTATGTAATTTTCTAAATATTATTGGTATAAGTTAAATTTTTTTGACCTTATCTAAATTTAAAAATGATTATATTTTGGAACGGAGATAGTATTGCTTTATGGGAACATGGTCTTTATGCTCATCTCAATTCTTACCCAAGGCACAAAGTCCATTATTTGTATTACAGGTAATCAAGTCCGCAGGTGGTAGATCTGCATCTTTGGTCAATTCTTACCCAAAGCACAACTCTAGATTCTGCTTATGGTAGATCTGCATCTTTGGTCAATTCTTACCCAAGGCACAACTCTAGATTCTGCTTATGGTAGATCTGCATCTTTGGTCATGTTCAGTACAGAATGACATGGTACAGGTAGCAGTGCTAATGAAGTGTAGCAACATTGGTTGTGCTCTAATATATGATTAGTACAAACCCGTACTAAAGAAACGAATTTTTCACACAGATTCCGATTTCTGATTACTGTCATGCAATCGCAATAATATGGAATTGTTCACCAGCTCCTTTTCAGTCACTTCCAAAAGTTTAGGTGCTGAGGGATCACGAGACCAGAACAACTTTAAAGGGAAGTAATTTAGGTGTTTTATTTTTGCCTACAAAAGTTAAAGTTTAATATTTGGTTAAATCATCAGGATGGCAAAAGGGAAGATGTTCAGGGTGATCATACTGGATAAAGTATACTCAAACTGACACCCATAGTTTCGTGTATTTTCTGTGCCCCCAAAAAGAAAACGGAAAAGAACCATCTATAAACAAGAAAGAGAATCATATCCTCCCATATATCATTTTAAGAATTTGACACTCCTAATTTTCATGTTCTGTGTTATGGATACAGATCTACTGAGTGGAATATATTTAGGAACTTTCTCTTAGTTGTGGGTTCTTTTGATGATATATTTCCTCCTAAATATCATATTACGGATCTATTTTATCTATTCATTTTATTGAAGCCCTAGCCTATACCATTCTTAGGGTAATAAAGGGCGCATATATAGCTCGATCCAGATAACAATATTACTTACATTCACATTCACTCTATTCAAAACAGGCAGCAGAACCATGTCTCAACGGCTGGCGACATGGGCGACACCCATGGCGATGTCCGCACAATCCCTCAATCCTTCTGATTTTCTTCATCCTTCTAACTCAAATCCCGTCCCAATCGATGGATCCAGAGCTCCTACAACTCCCTTGCCCAGAATCGACGCATTTCAGGAAGTTTCGACCCTTCTCAACCCCAATCCCCACCCAATCCACCAAGTATTCTCCTTAGAAGTCTCGGGTCCAAATCCCAGCAGAGATGTCCGCGGGTAGATGAGGATCTTGCCATTGTTGCGGATCTGGAGTGCGGCCAAATTGGAAGCTCTACGGCGACGACGACAATAGAAGATCAGGTGCGTTGGAAAGTTGCCTCTTCTACCTTCTCGCCTGGCAACCGTGGTCTGCCTATCAGATCCTTTGCCCAGGTGGTCAAGGAAGGATGGAGACTCCTCTCCTCGCCGGTTCTGTCTCGCCAGCGACCCAAGCCATGCGTCGAGAGTCTGGATCTTCGATCGAGTTGTGAGTCCCATGGAGAGCCTTCTCTGCAGCCATGGCAGTTGGTCAAGAGGAAACATACTGGAGAAAGGAGAAGAAGGTGCACAGTAACTCACAACCACCTGCTACTTCAAGAAATCTCCGAACCCCAGAAAGCTTTTCTGCCACCCAGAAGTTGTCCAATGCGTCGGCGCTGGTTTCATCGCCGGTTACGAAGTTGACGACCGCGAAGTGCAAGGTTGGTACAACTGGCCCCCTTTCCAGTTCTTATGTTGAGGTAGCCAGCTCCACCTGCAGGTTGAATGATTCAAAGTCTCACCTCCATGCCCCCACCTCCTCGGCATCCTCGTCGGATATTGGCCGAAACCAAAAGCGCAATGCGAATGGCTTGGACCCGTCTCTGCTCCGAAGGGACACCAATCCAAGACAAGTTGTGCTGTTCATGCCTGATGAAGGGTGGTCGCAGGTGCTACTCAAGTGCCTACGGCGCAATGGTAGACCTCGACTGAAGTACCGGGTTCTCGGACATGCAGCACAATGGCCTGCAACTATCCACAGTCGAGCCACCTACCTAAACAAGATGCAGGGGAAGTGCTTCAACTTTCTCGCCTCCGACCACAAAGTTTCAAGTTGTAGAAACTCGACTCGGTGTTGGGTATGCCACAATTCAGGACACATTTCATACGGATGCCCTTCTCGCCGGCGGCGCCTGACTTTCAAGTATGTCAGTTCCCCCTCTATCAAGCAAGATAGCGCCATTGAGCCATGCCACCAGAGTGTGTTCCGTCGTGGAAAGAACAAAAACCTCATTTGAAGGACTTGCCTCCATGTAGTAGCACCATCAGCAATGCTAATGGCAAAAGTGCTGACAAATCCTGTGTCGAGTTCCTAGAAGCTGCTGATTCCCTCCAGGTTTCCATCCAGCGCATCAAACAGTCACAAGACTTTTTCAATGATCCAATGATATGGGAGGCGACACTTTTGCAGACCAGTGGAGCTTACAGACAGCCAAGGGGGCAGGTCTCAACCGTGGAGCTAGCTGCTAGGAACTTGCAACCGGACCAGCAAACTTCCATGGAACTGAAATAGGAAAGTGGCAACCAGAACAAGGTAGAAGGATGGGAGCTGTGTCTCGGTGGCCTTCAAGGGCTCGTCAAAGACACAACAAGTCAGGTAACGCTACACACCCCACTCACTAGAACCACGGATGGTTTTCAAACTCCACTGAAGTTTAGAACTACAGCTGATTGGGCATCAGTTGATCAAAGCCTTGAGTAGCTTTAAACATGATGTGGTACCTCCTCTTTCTCCCTCTGCTCCACAATTTATGTCACCCAGGGAAGAAGCAGTTGTCTTGAGTCTAAATGACCATAAGTGTTGCAGCCAAAAATCGATGAACAAAGTCAGATCTCTAAAACCAGGTATCAGGGTGGTTCGGGATATGCTGACAAAGAAATGGGTCATTGTTAAGAAAGCTAAGCAGTTGGATGATTTGATATTACAACAGCACCTGATCATGTACAAGCAACCTCTTAAAGAGTTCATGAAAGCAATCAGGGAGCTAACCAAGATGAACGATGAAACTTTGTGTTAGTTTGTTTCATTTTGCTCTTGAGACCCTGCAGGACGAAGAGCATCCCTAGTTGTTTAAGCATCAAACAATCTGGAAAACTAGCAACTCAAGTCGATGTTGAATAGTGGTTTATCTGTCAGTGCTTTTTCTTTTATTTTGTTTCTTTACCTGGACTTGGTAATGGCCATGGTTCGGATCTGGCATTATTGTTAGGTTAGACTATGTAACCTTAGGTTGTACTTTCTAAACTTCTATCTAGCGTTCCTGCCTTTTTTTTCAAAAAAAAAAAAACATTCACCCTCTTCTATTCCGATAGATTACCTCTACCTCTTTCTTGTTTCCTCATCGTCGTACATTTTTTACCTCTGTTTTGTTTCTATTTTTAGAGTCACAGTGATAAGTGTCCTTCCGTCTCTTTTTATAAATCGTTTTGAGTCCGGGCACGAAAATTAAAAAAATTGAAAAAGAAGAGATGTTCTGAAAACGAGAGAGATAGAGTGAAGTGTAGTGAGAAGAGAAAAAGTTGTAGCAGGAGGTGAACACAACTTATAATTTGGAAAATTTTGAAGAGTGACTTATAATTTGAGATGGATGGAGTAAATAAGAACGACATGAGAGCAAAAGGCATTTTATTTGTTGTCTTATTGTCACATGCGATGGCATGTAAACTTTTATTACTGGAGTACAACACATGAGGTATCTATCTAGAACCCACACCCCAAGAAGGGCTGTTGGAAGATGGCACCACCAGCAAAAGGCTGCTGGAAGAAGGCTAACGGGGTCATGGCGCCGAAGGTGAACGGCAACTGCATCGCCGCGCTCATGTACTGCTGCTGTCGCATCATCTGCCAGATGGCGGCACAGTTGCATTGCTGCAGCGTCGTCATCACGCTCGGCATCATCGCTTGCATCCCACACTGCTGCGTAGTCATGGCCGCCGGCGAGGTGAACGCCATCATACAGTATTGCATGCACGGGTCAATGGTGGCCATCGCCGTGATCGGCGAGAAGCACTGCGGAACAAAGGCCGCAGTAGCAGCGCTTGCACAAAGGGCAAGCAGAGCGAACAGGGCAAACATCTTGGTCGCCTGCGTTGCCATTGCGATTATCAACTGATGACTGCTTCCTGATAGAATGGGATACGAGTCTCTTGTTGATTTAGGAATTTGGATGTGAAGGTGATGTATTTAAGGGTGATCTGCTAGGTTCTATTTATAGAGTGATACATGCTGCAGAGATGATGTGGAATCGAGTAGGAGATATTCGGAGTTTTGCAAAACTGAAAGTTGGAGGAAGAAGAATGGATAAGCCGGAGGTGACATGGATTTTGGTCAAATTTGGAGATTTCCCCAACTGATTTTGGAACTTGGAAGAACACAATAGCCACACCACGGTGATCAGCACTAGGAACACGGAAAAGTTTCATAAATGTGTGAAGAACGCTTGAAAAGATTTGTTCCCATGTCAGAGCCACATCGGATTGAAGAGATTCTTGTAGAACTTACTTTGTAGTATGCGATTAGATGATGTGGAGATTGCTTAGCCTTTGTTGGATTGATTTTTTTGTTTGTGACTAGCTGAGGTTGACTAAGACACTCAACTGAATTTGTTTGTACCTGACTTCTGGTAAGGCTTAACTATGTTTAAAACTTTCAGATGGCTCATTAACGAAGAATGTGTTTATTAAGACTTGGCAAATGTTCATATGTGATTCAAATATAATCCAGTAAAAGATAAACTGCAAAATTATAAACTGGATTATTTGTTTTAACAAGATTCATACTTGCATTTTAATTTTTTCCCGCAACACGTGCTGTTGGTAAGTAGTGCACTAGAAGTAGTTGCATAACGTGATCAAAGACATGAATGAGGAGACACGGCATGCCACAGGATGCATATGCTCTGCTCACTGACGGCACGCCAAAAAAAAAAGGTTGGATGGTTGCTCTTGCCTTCAATTTGTACCCATTCTAATGCCTTACCCTTTTACATGACCTGTCCGTGTTTAGATATGACATGTCGGTGTTTCGTACACTGGCACAGTACAAATTTGTAGATCAGAGGGGGTATGATGCGTATCTTACTAATCGATGTGGCCTAATCCGCGATGGACTCAAAAATGTAACCTGATTCGGACCACCGCGAAATGTAATACCCTACGTCCAGAGGTCGAAATCGACGAACTCACGTATGATCGAGTGGATTACAATCGTGAAAGGGCTCTTACAAAGACAAAGTCCCTAGCACGCCTCTGTGAGTGTATGGCTTTTGCTATTTGTTCGTCCTTGTACGGAGGTCCCCGGCGGGTCTTCATATAGAGGTTAGACGGGGTTACAATGCGGGGTAAGACGGACGGCTCTCTGACAGTGGGAGCCACGACGAAACTTGACGCTCACAGAATTAGATGTCTTCTGACAGGTGGGGCGTAACCAATCTTGGTCCCCATAGGATGGAGCTTCTTCTAACGAGTGGGGCCACCACCAAACTTAGCCGTCACGGAACTGAGCCCCCTCTGACAGATGGGGCCAATGGCATCTTCGAGAATGTTTCAGATAATTCTCTGGCGCCAGCTGTCGTCTTTAACCTGTCCCTTGTTTAGCACCGAGGGGACAAAGATGCTTTACTATTTGCTTTACCGCTCTGCCACCTTGCACAGTCGTCAAGGAATTTCTGTATTGACAGGAGCTTTGTCACAAGTTGATCGCTCGACTCTGAGGTCAAAAAATAAGTCGGTTACTTGGTCATCTTAGCATTATGTTGCCCCCAACCCTACGGAGGTCGAGGCGGCTCTTGTGATTGGGTGCACCCGACCCTTTTGGTTGGGCTTCGCGGAATCTTGCAGTATTCTTTCTTCAGGCCCACGGAAAGTGTAGGCCGGTCGTTGTTGATGGGCCGTAGATCGTGGCTTAGGTCGTCGAGTAATCCCGTGCCGTAAGTAACCAGAGGAAATTATCCCGACATGACCAACCTGCCAATGATCCCGGTACGTGCCAGTGATGCCATTGCTGCACTCTTTTGTGGAATGCATGGCACGATGGAAAGGCCGTCTCACTTTGCCCCTGAGCTGAAAGAGGATATAAGCGGATTTTTTCACCACCGATGCACCTCGTATTCAACCATCAGAGCCGTCGAATAAATGAATCAACATATGAGATAAATTTTATATATATTTTTCAAACGATGTGCCCACTTATGGTCTCACATGTCATTTATCCACTTACTATAATCTCACATACATTCTATCTTATAGAACATTTACTTAAAGATGAGTGGGTCGCGCCAATAGGATGACGGTGATTTGGGTCTCGTCAAGAAGATGGCGACGCACGCGCAGTACGACGGAGGGGCACCTGAACTGAACGCCTGGTTGATCGCTCACCGGCTCGGTTGGTGTTCTGCGTCCTCGATCTGTCCATGATCGCTTTGCTCTTCTTCCAAAGTAAGTGCACTTCGGGCGAGACGAAACAGAGCTTGAACCGCAAGCAACACTCATCACATGCATCCACTTGTCACCAGTGTTGCTGTTAGGCTTAGCTAGGCTTCTTAACCATGAGTGGCTCCACCAAATACTGTCCCTGCTGCAGGAAACCTTTCCCCTTCGATCTAATCCCTCCACAGATTGTCAAGCATGCGAATTAAGGCACAATTAAACTCTCCATTGTACTACAGGAGTACAGGTTATTATGTATGAGCTGATCTAGGACCCTTCAAAAGAGATTAATTAGGTTTAATCGATGCTTGCTAATGTAGGCGAGTCTGCTAACCAACTTGTGAGGCAGATCATAATTCCAAGGAGTCACTCAGTTCGGCCTTAATCGTGCGTGGCTGCTTTTCGGTCATGGATCCCAAACCTGTACGTTCATGATCACAGTATTGCTTGGAGATAGGGATGCCTCTATCAAAGGTCTCTTTTGCTTTGCTGTACTGACTGCCTTTCTGATTGAGACATCATGGGGGTCAGCACTGAGCAGATTCGTGTTATATAGTATCTTTTTGCATAAATTATGACTTCAGCAATACTGTTTATGATTGGGATTCTGAATTTTGATTCATTCAGTTCCATATCTTCGTTCTTATTTAAATGACTGATGTTATTAAATATATCAACACATTGTTCCTGTCAGACATTTGAACGATGTCCCCATACTTGTACGAGAATAATTCAACTTAATCACTTTTTATTTCTATCATAACAGAATCTAGAGACCAAAAAATAAACTTCTGAATCTTTTCCTTGCAACATCGATGCAACTGATATGCTGTGGGTTGGATATCTTTTTCTTTGTATCAATATATGTGACATCCCAAATTTTAGGCATGTTTAAAAATGCGTAATTCAAATTTTTTTCTAATTATCACCCTAACAATTTTCTTTTCACTTCTCACCTTTTCTTTTCTTTCCTATTTCAATAGGTGAAAACCTCACTAAATTAAAACTTATCTAAATTAAAAATTTCAAAATATTAAAATTTGAAGTGTGACAAATGATTGAGCCCTTTTTGTTTTTCTTTTCTTTACCGTTTGTTTTCTTGCGTTCTTAATCCCATTCCTTGAATCCTAAATCCAACCAATTATCTTTAAATTTCAAATCCATTCAACTCCTTTGAACTCAAACCTTGAATTTTGAGCCTATCGAATTCCTTGAATTCTAAACCCGCCTAATTTCTTTAAGACCTATTTGACTTCGTTCAAATTAATTTACTCCTTCAAACAGCCACCTGCTTCCCGAATTTTGTAGAGTGAAACCAATTCCGAATTTGGAGTTGATATCAAAACGGAAGTTGTTCGTCATAAAAAGTTCCCCAAGCCTGCAAAATTTCGCATTCATCGGAGCTCGAAAAGTTGCTCTTTTATAAGAAAAACAGAGAGCTCCCGCAGGAATTTCGGGAAAATCTGAAAATGGAAAAAAATCCACGGGCCCCACTCGTCAGCGTTGTCTTCTTCCTCAGCACCGCCTGGCCAGGAGACCGCGCGGGCGTCGCCATGCGCCTAGCCACGCTTCGAGCGGGCGCCCTTCGCCTCGGACACGTGCTCCTCCACGTGTTCGCCTCTCTCACACGATGTTTCCCCATTCCCCGACCAAACTGAGAGCATCCTACGAGCTCCTCCCTGCCGCCCTGCCCTACGAGTTGGGTGCCGCCGCAATCTGCCCCCTTCGGGGAGCGGTTTCCCCTTTCAGCATCAATTGTGCGAGCTACGGGCCTCCCCTTCTCTAGCCACCTCGATTTCCAGCGGATTCCGACCGGAGCCGAGCTGCCGCCGTGCTTCGCCATGGTGCGCCGCCCTCCTCTGTGGCTGGCCCCCTGCGAGGACTCTCCGGCACGCCCGAGCACGTAGGAAGTTTCCCGGCGCCGCCTTCGTGCTCCCCCAACGGAATTTCTCGCCGCCCCGGTCTTCCTGCCGCCCAGCGCCTGCGTCGGTGCTGTGCGCCGCTCGTGGCCGGAGCTGGCGCTGTAGGGCACATCCCCGGTCCC
>BCLG01000173.1:149661-164240 GCA_001602295.1 Zoysia matrella
GCCCCGTGCACTCCTTGCGCCGCTGCAGGCCCGGCGCCAGGCGCCGCCGTGAGCATTGACTGGGTTCCATCGCCGGCGTGCTGCGTCACCTCGCCGACCCCGTCGTGCCTTTTGTGGAGCTCGCCATGACGCCCTCGTGCTCCTCCACCTGAAACCTCAAGCTCCTCCGGCCACCTTGCACCCCGACGTCGTGAGCCACCGTCGCGCCCTGGCCTCTCTTCGATGCCCCCAGTCACCGTCGCCTCCCTGGCTCGATTGAACCCGTAGAACCGTTCGCCACGCCACCCTCTTGCTCCTCCACCCCTTCCCCAGGTCCGGCAAGCCCTCCATGGCCGGCTTGCCACCGTGGTCCACGGCAAGGTTCGTGGACCAGCTCCTTGCTGCTGTCCACAGAACGTGGACATGGTCCACGGTTCTGCTTTAGCCTGGAGCAACTGGTCCGATCTAGTAAAATCCACTTTTGCAGAAAGGCCCTCCATGTCCTAACAGCTTTTATTTTAGTACAAAGTTTTCAAAGAAAACCTTCTGAATTATTATATTAACAATAATTCCATCCAAACCTTTTACACTTAGGCCCCAAGCCTTTACTGTGATTTCATATAGGTCCCTGCTGATCTTTTGGTAACTGCAAATTAGTCCTTGACAACCCTTCTGGTAATTACAGCATTGGCCACGGCCTCAACAGGCCGATTGGTAAAGGCTTTCTTTCAGAAAAGCCCTCCAGCTCCTTTAGATAAAAGTCCTAGGTCCAATTTCATTTCAGTAAGTTCTACGATTTCTTGATTATTTACAGTATAGTCCTAAGTGTAAGTTTTTACAGAAAGGTCCCCCTGATCTCCTGTTTTATTACAAAATAATCCTATTCCTATATACACCAAGACCCTTGTTCATCTTTGGTATTACAGAAACACCCATTCAGACACACACACACCTTGAGGGTCCGACACGGTAGCCGGCACGTGTCTCTGACACGGTAGCTGGTTGATCCGTTCATATGTGTCTTGGAGCTCAAAAACAGTCACTTTCCTGTGACCCTGAATCAAGCATGGACACAGTCACGATCCCGTGACCTCGAGCCGAGTCACCACTGGACTGGAGCTCGTGTCCACGAACTTGGACACGGTCACGCTTTCGTGACCCCCAGTCGGGTCACTACCGGACTCGAAGCACGTGTCCACAGGCACGGACATGGTCACAGTCCATGTGTCCACAGACACGGTCACAGTCCACGTGTTCACGTGTCCCCGAACACGTCACAGAACTCTGTGTCCACAAAAAAATCCCCGACTCTGGACACCCGTGTGTCCAGGGGCCGTGGACACAGGCCAAACCATGTGTCCACAGGATTTTTCTCGATTCTGGACACGCAGGTGTCCAGAGGCCGTGGACACAAGCTGAGCCTTGTGTCCACGCCGCCTTTGCCAGTTTTTGGTCACAGACCAGCTGACAACATCACCACGAAGTTTGTCCCCTATTTCACGCCTGCACACACACACCCGACAGCTGTGGACACATGCCGGATAGCGTGTCCACGGGGGGAGATTTTCTGTTTTTCATCGTGAACACATTGTTCGCCTCACCACCGCCACACCCCAACTCCGTTTTGAGTGGTTTCGGCCCCGTTAGAACCGTTGTCTCGAACTCCACCACATCGAATCATCCAAACCTCAGCCAACATCCGATCTTGCTGGTTGTTTTAATAGTAAGTTTTATTGGAGTTGGTTTTAATGCGTGCCTTTTATTGCGACCTATTCTTTAGCATAGCTCATATTAGATAGGTGTGCATTCCATTTTATCAGCATGATTTTATAGCATCATTACCATGCATAAGTGCGCATATCCATGTTAGTTTTAAGTACTATAGTTTAAAGTAGAAACATATATTTAAGTAAATATTAATTAGCCGCATATGCATTGCACTTCATGTTAGCATGCATTAATAGGGTACTCTCAACTAATTAGAATAGTTTAGTTATGAAAGTAAAATAATTAATCTCTAATCACAATAGATTTTCATGTATATTATACTACAATAGTGCAAGTGCCACTGGTCAACCTCACTAGTTTAACTATAGGGATAAAATATGGTAGTTAATTGCGAAACAATAGGAACCACTTGCATATAGAAGTTAGGCAACAAATAATAGCACACTGTGTACCTACTAACCCAAGTTGCTGTCACCTATTAGCACAAACAATATAATTATTTAGTTAATTGCTCTAAATTAAGGTATGCACAAAATGACATAAGCTACACACCGCGTTCTCGCTCGTACTAGCGAGAATACATGTTAACCCTTCACTGAACCTCACTTTAAGTCAATAGGCACCGCAACATGCATGACTTGCCCTAAGTTTTCCTCTCGGTGTTATCTGGTTCTTAGTTGGAGTTCTTTGGATTTTATCGCTCCTTCTTGAGTTATGTTTTTTTCGCAGTAGTTTTATTAGGCTTTTCCTTCGCGTAGATAACGTTGAGTGTAAGGAAGAGTCAAGCCTCAAGAGGAACCAGAAGATCTACGTATGAAGAGAAGCTCGTAGATTGGGCGCGAAGCCAGAGATTGAAGATTGAGATCTTGAAGAAGAAGCCTCCAACCTCAAGCTTAAAGATTAAGGAGTTTGCAGGCAAGCTCTAACCTCATATTGGAACCTATAATTTGCTAATGCTCCTATAGTGCCTATTTATTCTGCTATGCATGATATTTTGGATTGAAACATTGTGTTAGTCATAATACTACTTGTTCTTAGGTATTTATATTTATGTCAGTAACTTGCTGTATAGATATGAATACCTTCCTTGAAAACCATTGACGACGTGTCCTTGATAGCCATAGAGATTCTGTTCCTAGATAGTTTTACAGAACGAATATTACCTTGTTACTAGATCTGCTTAGGACCCCATTTACGGTGCTCCGCACCACCGCACTATATACCATTAATCTATAAAATGAATTAAAAGAGTTTGGTGGTGTGAGTATATATAAAAGGGGCGAAATTAGAACAACTGGTGCTAGGTGAAGAGAGGATGTTTTTGGCTGTGGGGTGGGGCTCACCTGAGGTGATGGTGATAGGTGTATAGGCTTCGTTGTGGTCCACCTGCCGTGGATGAGACCGCCACCCCTGCCATATAAGGACCGGTTCGTTAGTCCTCGACTTGGTAATTCCCGTGCAACCACAGAACCTATACATTTTGGGCAGGACTTACTCTCTCTACGTATTCTTTTCACATCGAACCACTGGGGGTCGGTAGTGAAGACACAAAGGAACAGGAGAAGGGCATGAGACGACTTGCTGCCTGGCCCTCGACGGTAATTGCCTGCGTCATAGGAGCGTAAGCCCACGGATATAACCCTTGGTTTGGTAATACCCGAGATTAGAGGGGGCCAGGAAAAGGCGTGAATGCAGTTGATATTCACGACTCGGCTCCGGAAATGTACCGACACGTCATCGGTGGCCTGGAAAACCCCGAGAGACGGCCCCTGTTTGCACCTTGGGTGGAATCTGTGGAAAACTGCGTAGATGTGGGATATGCGTTATGCAACTCTAATGATCAGGAGTTGCATAACCTGTGGGTACAGTGTACAATCTCTGCAGAGTTAAAAATCCTTTTGGATAGGCCGTTTGTCACGGTATTGGCATGCTATTGCTCGGGCACCCTACGATTAATTTTTCTATAAAATCCTTGGCGTGTGAGTGGGATTAGTTGCCCGTGTTTTAGAAGGTGTTTGGAAGGGATAGTGAAGGCCGTTTCAGTTACAATTTGGGAACTGACGGGAATGGTTTATGCTCCCTTAGGTCCAACCTACTAAAATATAGATAATAAATGTTTTCACTCCTTTTTAAAAATCTTCTGTAATGAACCTTACATAAAACTGACTTATCGCAAAAACTGAACCCCAAAGCCTCATCTTTGCTACAACCAAATGTGCATCTAAACATATACCCTTGTCTAGTGTTAGAGCTTGCTGAGTTCTTTATGTACTCACCCGTTTGCATTTGTGGTTTTAGACAAAGAGGACCGCGTAGATGACGACGTGCTGGGTTTTCGTTCTGCTTCCCAAGTCTGCTTGTGGATGTGGGCCTTGGTGTTCCGTTGCTTGCTTCGCTTTTGGCTGGTCGACCGGTGTTAGGATCATAGAGGTCCTCATCGCGAGCCGCTAAAAGTTCTGTCTCAGGTATCTATTTTCTTTTCGAAGTATGCTTTCGATATACATTATGTTGTGTTGTGCGTATCAGCTACTAATCCAGGGACTGATATGTGTATCACAGTGCATTCCGAAAACGGGGTGCCGACAGGGTGGTATCAAAGCAATACTTGACCGTAGGACGAAACCTCTAGGATATTCTCCCTCAAAGCCGACTATTTTGATAAAAACTATGTTATAAAATTTCTCCTTTACCTATTTCTATTTTAAATTCTTAAAAAAATAGGGCCCATATATCACCCGTCTGATGTTACGAGAAGAGTTCTGCAAAGTAAGTCCATGGATGGCAACTTCAATCAACCGACTGAAGTGTAACCAGCCTGAGGAACTGCAAAGAACTCCAAGATGCGGCGATTGGACAAAAGAGTGCCAAGATGCCGACAATATCACTACAACCTGACCATTGTGATCCTCCAAAATATCGCGGTAACATCATTGTGCGAAAATCATGACGAACTTATACCCAGTCTTTGATGTTTCTTTCTTTGATGACCCTAAATAGTGACGTTATTCAAGTACTACCATTTATATTTTTCTACGAAATGATTATGATTCTGTGGACTCCAAATGCCCACCATTCTACTAAAATGTATAATCAGTGGGGAAATTCTAAACATTACATCATGCAAAGGGACGGGTTCCCTTGCCACTGACCAATTCAAAAGAAAATTGTGGTTGTATTGAGATGGAATAGATAACTGTGCTTGTATTGAATAGACTTTTAAATTGTTGTTGTTTGGACGACATTTAGCTAAAAAAGGGATTAAGGTATAATTCTAACATTAATAATTATTAAGAACGCAGGGAGTATCAAACGGACAGATGAACATCAGTATACAGCGCAATCAAGCTCAGTTTTTACCCTGTGTTCTCTGCTTTCTCGCTTCCCTGATGAACACAGGTGACAGTCTCAGTCTAGTCTACGTTCTCTGCTTTCACCTCTCCTTGATGAAAACATGGGGGACAGCCCAAGTCCGTCTTATTAGTTACAAAATTCAAATAAAAAAGAAACTAAATAAAAGTGGAGATGAAGAAATATTGCAAAAAAGACAATATAATTCTTGTACGTTGAGCTCCTGCATAACCTAGAATTACAATACCAATAAATAAGGAGAAGGATCACCGTGTCCATTTACAACCACAATAATCCCATACACACATCCTCACTCTGCTTCAACCCCAACGGAAAAACAGAGCAAGCTAGCTTGCGGCCATCTTCGCTGCCAGCAAACCATCCATCCTCCGCCTCGTCTCCGAGGTGGCAAGCTAGTGGCACCTGGGCGACGCCCGGAGCGGGCTGCGCAGGGGCGATCGCGGCGTGGGCGGGTGCGCGAGGCGCCTCCCCTCGGCGTCGTAGTGGATGACCCAGGAGAAGTCGAGCGGCTGGCACCGCTCGCCCATCAGGATCTCCTTCCTCCACAGCACGGCCTCCTCCGCGTTGAGCTTCCGGGCCGTCTTCGCCTTCGCCGGCGACAGCGGCATCGAGAACGCCTTCTTCGACGCCACCCGGACCCCTGCGCTGTTGCTGTAGCGGGACGGCAACGACGCCTTGGCCATCCGCCTCGCCGCCCGCTGCAGCCGGGTCACCAGCGCCGCCACCGCGTGCAGGAGGCTCGCGCCCATGGTTCTGTCTGGGTTGTCGAGGCCTCTGTCGGCTCTCTGTGGGGTGCAAGACGAGGAAGGGGCTTTGTTTGTCCTGAGCCTGGAGGCGGCTGCTCGCTGCGGTGGCGGCGTTATATAGCCACCATGGGCCACGGCGGTGGGGGTGGACGAGTCGAATGAACAAGGTGGTTGGAAAACGATCTGTGCCGCAATTTAATCACCAAAAAATGCTATCTAATCCAAATGGGTCATAAAAATGTTGTCTCTTCACCTGTAAGCCTCGTTCGTAGTCGTACGTAGGGGTGTTACGAAATGGCAAATTAGCAAGTCGGCATGGAATTTCAACCCAAAAATCGCTTTCGGTTCATCCGGTCTCGTGCGGAATTCGTACAGTGCCACTGAGTTGTTTTTTAAGTGTTGGGCGGTGGTGGCAAAATCGGGGTCAACTTTTGCCAAACTGCGTTACGACGCCGGGTGCCGTACAGGCCGGGGTAGCAGCCGGTTTTAGCAGAGGTAGAATAGAACACGATAAGGCACGAAATCTTGTGTGGGATAGCTTAGCATTAGCTCAATCAGAAAGAAATTACTAGCTCGATTCGAACCTGAAATATATAACCATCTGCTGGTTTTTGGCAGAGTTAGAGCCTGACAAGGCACGAATCGTTAGCTCACTTAGAAAAAGGAAAGGATCATTTTTGATTCAGCCTATCTCGCGTGGAATATAATAAGTCCAGCACCACTGAATCAGTAGCGACTAACGACAGCTTCGGCACGAAACAGGGCATGGTAGGATAATCTGCCGACTTTGGCGAAAAATAAAAAAATAAAACCTGATGTTATTTGCTGGGGCTGCGATCGATTGTAGTATCCCGGTGCTGCGGTGCATCGATTGTCACGGGCGTCAGCTTCTATGTATCTGACGTGCAAACTTGGCTCTACCGAGGAGCTAGAAGGCGTTAACGCTGCAACTGCAGGGCGGCCGACTTAGCTAATTTCTCTGAACCTCTGGTGCAAATTTATCGACGAGCCGTTTCAAACGCCGTGTGTCTTTTCATGTTGAATCGACGAGGCGTTTGAACAAGTGAAACGGCATCTTGAGGAAGCAACGTTGAATCGATTTGCAATAGGATGTACCTTGTCGATCGAGTCTCTTCCAGTCCTGCGGGCCGGGGAAACAATTAGCCGTACCCGGAGCTGAAGAATTACTACTACCTAAGATCCTCCTTGAAATCAGCATCTTTTACCAACAATACCGCCGTGGATTTTGTCTCCTCCTGTTATTCAACAACCAATCGAGTCAAGTCGAATTAGCAGCAAATACTACTATATATAAACAGGTTGAAGAAGTGACTGGAGATCAGCACGTACGTAGGTTGTTGAATTTCAAGTCAACATTCTCCTACAGACGAGAGAACCGAAAGGGTCGATTTTCAATCTCCGATCCTTCTCTTCACAAAACACGTGCATCAATGCGAGTTCGATGCGCAATGACGGATGGATCGCCGCGCCGCGCCGGTCTCGGTTGCACTCACGCTTACCTAACAGCCAGTAAGGTTTCAGATCATCAGTCCGCGGTGACTTCACGATCGAACTGCTTCTGCAGGATCATCAAAACGAAATGTGTTGACCGCTTGTGGTCTGCTACTAGGAAGAAACAAAAGGCAGATCGAACCGGAGTAATCCAAGTCTTTGTCCACACAATTCACCTGGACCGGCTTCTGATCGAGCGCGTCGATCGGACCGACAGTCGCAACCAGCTGTGATCGAGCTGCAGATTAAGCAAATCTATCCAGCTTCCAGGAAGCAGGATTCAGCACGCTGATCATCGATCGCTATATAATAGACCCCTGCGTCCCAGTTCAGTTCAGATCGAAATTTGGTTACGGTCCAATATACAGACTCGCTCGTCCAAGCTTCATCGATCGTCCACTTGAGGCAATAAATGACTGCTAAGTTCCTTTCCTTTTCCCACATATATATGTCAGATTAACTGAAATCAAATACTTCCTCCGTTTTAAAATTGATGTCGCTGTTGACTATAAACATAAACATTGATCTTTCATCGTATTAAAAAAATATGATAAATTTCAAATATTTTGTTATAATTGGCTTTATCATCAAAGTTTTTTGAATTACAACTTATAATTTTTTATATTTAAATTAATTTTTTTAAAATAAAACGAAAGTTGATGTTTGTAATCAACGACGACATCAATTTGAGAACGGAGAGAGTAAAAAAACTTTCGTTAAAACGGGAATACACCGTCTAACTACGTATTGTAACAACTTTACTATTTAAGAACCTGATTGTGTATCCTTTGTACTGCGGTATCTGCGTCCGCTAAATCAGCACCTCCACTCGATCATGTACAGCGGATACGCCGTAATTACCTGCCGAAGTAGGCTAAGAGCTTGTTTGATATGGCTCCGGTCAACGTAAAGTAGCTCTGCTCCAAAACTCTTTGGTGGAGCAACTCTTTTATAGAGTTGAAGTAATCTGTGTAGGTGTTTGGTTAAATGGATCAAGGACGCTTCAAAAAAGGAATTTATTGGGTTGATGGCCGGTATTGCCCTTATTTAGTTAATTATTTATTAAGGATACTGCTTAGTTCAATTTTGATCTAAGCAAAACTTACTTACATATAAAATGTCCGAGTAACATGGAATACTGTATGTCTACATACTCCAATTTGGTTGATGATCATCTCCCATTTAAAATAAAATAAAATAAAATAACTATGCACTTGGTTGATATAAAACGTCCGAGTAACAAATGGGTCTGGCCTGGCCGACACATGCTTAGAGTCGCCCAAAAAAAAAAGCTTTTAAAGCGTTTAATTACAAAACTTGGGCCTTATTTGCTGCCACTTTTGGCCCATGTACGACCGATATAGTTCTGGACATTAGTTCAAATTGCTCCGGGCCTTATTTTTATTTGGTCTACCGATTGTCTGCTCCGGCTTGTACGTCATCAATCGGACACAATTTTTTGACATACTACGTCAATTCCTAAATTGTTATCCTTGTTTAGTTCTAATATTAATTTTTACCATTTATATATTTTTAAAATATGATAAATATCATATATTTTGTCATAATTTTTTACTTCTTGCGGTTTTAAAATATTGACACCGTTGACTTGTAAAATCAACTTTCACCATTTATTTTATTTTAAAAAAATTGATCAAATATGTAAACTTATTAGTTGTATTTTAAATACCACCGATGATAAAGCAAATACTAACAAAAAATTACACATTCGAATAAATTTTTTGAACAAGACGAATAGTCAAAATTGATGTTAGAAATCAACAGTGTCAATAATTTAAAACCAGAGAAAGTATATCATTAAATTTAATTGAATCATGACTTATAATCTTACATATTTGAACTAAGTTTTTGAATAAGCTTATTCGCTAAGGATGATGTTAAAAGTCGACAAAAATGCAATTTGAAAACAGAGGAGGCACTAATATTTGACACGAGGTACTCGTATTTATTACCCCACTCCTTTTTACCGTTCGATTCTTCATTCTCCTGCGGGCTCGAAGCAAACCTCTTGCTTCTCATCCAACAACCGTCGCCACTCACCAATGATTCAGCCGTTCGCGCCATCTCCAATCACATGAAACTTCCGCTCGGTGCTTGAGTGCTTCCCTGTTCATGTGCGCAATCGATTTGCGAGGTCGGCGATTTGACCGGATTTGAGAGAGCTACAGAGGTACACGAGAAATGGGAGACTAGCCATATGTGCCCGACCATTGCAGCAGCTGCTAGCGCCGTTGTCGTGCACTCGTGCTGCTCGCGGTGGCCGCCATGAATCCGGTGGGCGGCAGCACGAACTGGAAGGGTACAGTCGTCTCGCAGCTAGGCTGCCCATACCCGTCCGCTCTCACTTCTCAGCAACGCAGCGTCTGGAAGATGAACAAGCTCGAACGAGACTCAAGCAATAAACGTAAAGGTTTGAATCCAACTGCCCATATTTCACTCAGCCCCAGCTACTACTTTTCGTAATCATACGGAGCACCTGCTTCAGCGTGGGAGCAAACCTCGTGACGTTGAACCTGATATCCTGCTCGATCCAGTAATACCTCATCCCGAGCTGCCACCCTTGCCTGTGTATCGACTCCGGGTCGCTGACCGCCGGGTGGTCCTTGCCGTACTTGTCGTACAGCGTGCTCTCCTCGGCGGCGACGCTGTACTCGACGTCGCGCAGCCGCATCTCCCTCGCCGGCCCGCCGTAGAACCTCATGGCCGAGTGCTCCATGTGCCCCCACGGCACCACCTGCAGCATCACCGCGTCGGTGCGGAGGAACACGAAGTTGGTCAACCCGGCGCCGTGCGCGCCCATCAGCACGTCGCACGAGTCCACCAGCCTCGACAGCGCCTCGACGCCGACGTCCCGGCGCGGCTCGATCGGGACGACCTCGAACCCGGCGGCCCGGATCGCCGCGACGATCTCCGGGAAGTTGACGAACTTCCGCGTCCGCCCGCGGTTGATCAGCATGAGCCGCGGCTTCCGTCCGGCTTTGTTCGCCGACTCCCTGTACGGGATACCGACGCCGGCGGACGGCAGGGAGTAGACCTCGCGCACGTACAGCCGGAAGTCGAGCATGCTGTAGTTCCGCGGCGCGCGCGCGGGGTCGATGCCGAGGTCGCGGTGGCTGCGCAGCCCGACGGTCACGTGCGGGTAGCACCGGACGCCGGCGTCCCGGTTGAAGTCGACGACGTCGTAGCGGGAGAGGTTCTTCAGGATCAGCCGGTACTTGTCCACGAACCACGGCTGCAGGTCGGAGACGAGGAACTGGACCTCGCCCTCGTAGGCGCGCGTGGTGATGAACAGCGGGACGAGCACGTCGCTGAAGTCGTGCCACGGGTTCGACGTCAGCCCGTTCATCGCGAACACGACGGCGGGAACCGCGTGCCGGGAGGTGCACGCCGGCGCCGCCGCCGCCTGGGAGGCGTTCAGGGACCTGACCGTCACATTTTGGACGAACTCCAGGTGTTTACGTGACTGGTCCCGGATGCTCCACTCCTGGCTGTTCCCGCTGACGAGATCGCCGGCGGGAGGGACGTAGAGGACGGTGCGGTTGGCGCCGATGGCGCGCGCGTCGCCGGAGATCTCGCAGATGTCGTACCTGGGGTCGGAGAGGTCGCAGATGGGCTTGCGTCGTCCACCTGCGACGACAGAGGTTTGCAGATTCAGAAAAATGGATTGTTGTGCGTGGGAAACAGGTGATCTTGGTGGACAAGGCATCACGAACCAAGCTCAGTGCTGGAATCATCCTTGCTATCTGTTTGGTCGATCTCTTGCCGGACAAGCTCTTCCTCCATCTTGTCGCTCGCGTCCTTCACTCGTTGACGTGCCGCCTCTTCTGCAGTTTTCCTTTGCTCGTCATCTGATACACTTGGTCGATCAGTAAACGAATAGTAGAATATGGATCACGGACAATTTTTGAACCAAGTATTTTGATCGTTAAGTTCGGTAGGAAAAAAAAAAGTTGAGAAAGGGCATACCAATTTTAGCTTCCGTGTGGTTCTTCTGGACTTCATGATCGAGATGTTCTTCATCCACCTTGTTAACCTTGCCAGCCTTTTGTACATTATCTTGCTTCATGTAATTTCCTAACAAATTTACGTCGACTATCAATATTCGGTAATTGAAGTCAGCTCTAGAAAAAAAGTATAATTGATCATCAGAAGACAACTATACATATTGTCTTTTTATTGTTATTAGGATGGACTCTACCTAGAAATTAGTCCATAGAAATACCATCTTTGTGACTATTTTTTTTTACATTCAGATTAAAAAAATTGTACATACTTGAAATTTATTAATAATTTGTTAGTCAAAGACTAGCCCTAATGGGAGGAAACATGGTCATTATTTCTGAGTTGCCCTCTACCAGGCTGAAGTTCTGCTTGCTAGAGCAGCAGCGGACAAATAAAACATTGACACATGATTGCCATCTTAGGTCCCGTTTCGAAAGTAAGAATTTCAAAGCATCACACAGAAATTTCAAAAGAATTAGTTCAAATTCATAGAAAAACACGTAGGAATTTGAAAGATTCCTACATTCCAAACATGACATGTTCTAAATGGGACCTTAATATTACTTTTCTAAAACACTTCTGTAACCGTCCAATGATTGGTTTAACAGGTGATTAGTAGCATCCAGATCTGTCATTGTTCAGTGATAATACGTACAACCTACTTAGCTATAAAGCAATTCTTTTGTGTTTGTATTCTTGTTTGACACGATTAAGATATATTGCAATCACACAGTTCAATGATATGTGACGAATGAAGACAGAATGTGTAAGGAAAGGGACGACAACTCAACGTATGTTTCAGTACCCAAATTATTTGACAGGGAAAGATAATAACGTTTTTAGTTCAAAGCTTGAATAATAAAATATTTTAAAAAAAAAATTCGGAAAGAGCATCCGGCCTTTTCATTCAAAGTGGCACATAGAAGAGCAGGTTGTTACATGTTGATATGTCGTTTAAACGAAGATTAGCAGGGTGAGGGGGGAGAGAACAATACTACCTATCATCGACAAGAATAAGAGAGAGAAAAAAACGCACGCGCAACAATAGCAAAAACAGCAACACATCACACACCGATAATAAATTATTTGAAAGAGATATACAGAGTGCTTCCTGCATTCTTAAATTAATTTTGTTATAAGACAATAACTTTAATATACTTTTGTACTACAATTCTTTTCTTAATAACAGCAATTGTCGTTTAACCAGGTTGCAAGAGGGGTCCAGCAACTTAACTTCATTTAGCCAATCAGATGCTCCTACTTCATTTTTCACGGTATCTTTTAAATTGCTCAATTATAAGGAGGTAACATGTTAATTACTCCCAAGTCAGTAGCCATCTGGCATTCACATGCTCCTGATCCCCAAACATCGTATCGAGATCGTTTACTTTGCAAAAAAAAGGAATATTAGATTCCCTAGCTAGCTTCAATCAGACGTGATCAAGCAGAATGCTGATTCGATTAGGTGAGGCCTTGCCAGCGCACAGACAAAACAAATTCTTTCGACACATGATAATGGTCGCTGTGAATGATTTTAATCGAGATGGCTCAACAAGTTGTTGCAATGTTACCTTCGGTCGAATCGCTCGATGTGGACGATGGCGACGTCGGAGGAGCGCTCCCGGCGTTTTGATCGGCACGTGCGGCCGGTGCTGACTGTAAAAGACCTGATGACGTGAAGATAACAAGCAAAGCAGGACCAGTACGTCAGCGATGCGTGTACCGGTCTGGTCAAAGGAGTGAACGAGATGTGCTAGCAACTGCTAACAGAGGAAGAAAAAAGCAGCGAGCACGACAGTCACCAATGGCTGTGCTAACAGGCAGAAGAACAGAGTAGCATACAAGAAGACGGGCACGGTTAACTAACCAATGGCGGCTCGTGGCCCGAACCGGGAAGGCACGGCGGCGCGGACCAGCAGGACGAGGGAGAGGCCGAGCAGGAACCCGACCACGGCCCGGTGGTGCCGCGCCACCGCCCTCGCCGCTCCACCTAGCACCGGCGATGAACTGTCGGTGCCCATGCTCGCCGTTCCTCTCTCCCTGGTCACACCGTCTGCCCTCCTCTCTGCCTCCGCTGCTACCATGCGACGGGCCGCGCAGGGTTCGGCAGGCAGGGCAGATATTAATACACTGCTAACCGCTTGCGACCCCCTGCGATGGCAGTTTCGTCGCTAATCTGGCCGTCTGGTGGTGACCGGTCCATGGAGTACCAGAATTCCGCATGGTTCTGGCAGCGTGATACACGGAGCGGAACGAGGCCGATCACCAAGTCTGCACGGCTCTGCTATGCTATCCGGTGAACAGTGACAGCAACGCTTTCTGGGGTTGCGGACGGACGGATCGGCCAACCAAGCTGCCGTCGCTGGACAGGGACTACATCCGCACCTCATGTCCCCACGCTGAAGAATACGGACAGCATCTTCCCCCTCCTGCTTAAAAAAAAATTCTTCGATTTATTGTAGTAGGAGTTTCCCATTGCTTCTTCGCGTCAATTCGATTTATGGTTTTGATGAGCTTGGACGAACGAAAACTCGCTCAGTTAGCTGCCGGGTAGGACAAAACAAAGCTTAGAATTTTCCACTGTTAGGCTTGCCATGATGTAACACAAGCCAGCCTCGTTACTGTGCCTAATTTCGTCAGAATTAATCCGTTAGGCTAGCCAGTGTCGGTACCTAATCTGTGATTATCCATTGTCCAAATTTGGTACGATCTGTATTGCTCCGTCAACCAAACTACAGCGATGCATTTGAAAATGGAATCGAAGCGGGGGATTTGACTATACCTTGAATTGCATGGCAGCTAGAATTATTATTACTGTAATGCTAGCACTCAAGTCTGTGCTACCCGAATGTGATTTCAAAAAATAAAAAATAAAATAAAATAAATAACACGCTAAGACACTCGAGGGGACATAACTAAGACGAAGCATCAAACGTTACAGTTAGAGCAATCCAATTCATCGAACTTATCTACACAACTTTACAAGCACATATTCTCTCCTAATTAGTTAATTCCTATTGGCGCAACAAAAGAGAAAAGAAACAGATTATTCTCAGGCCACCGAACGTTGATCAGACGATGGTGCACGCGTTGGGGTTCTCCTCGCTGAAGACGGCGGTGAGCCGGTGGTTGGCGTCGGTGGCGAAGCTGTAGATGCTCTCGCGAACCGGCGTCGGGTAGTGCCACCGGTACTCGCCGGAGAAGTACTCGTGCCGCCTCGGC
>BCLG01000173.1:171975-186650 GCA_001602295.1 Zoysia matrella
GGTATGACAAGCAGGCAGTAGCATACAACATAGTCCATGATTGTAAACATAGGAGTATGTTGAAGCTGTTGAAGCATCTGCAGGTACTCTTTAAATAACACCGGTCATAGTGCACCATTGTGATCCATCATTGTGACTACGCAAATAATTAAGAACTTGAACCAATACATCCCCGCCACCTCCATCGCTCCAAGCCGCCACCCCCCCCACCCACCCACACACCAATCAGCCCAAAAGAAAAATTCCTAGCTGTCCCCATCTGGAGCCCATGAAGTAAACGGATGCATGTCAAATTAATGATAAGTTAGCATGCACTATTACTATTGGTTACTTCAGTGTGACCTATACTAGTTACAAATTTTCTTCGTACGTATTACATGTTGGTTGTAACTTTTTAATATTGAATGCAGCAAAACCTTCCTCACACTCTTGACTTGACTTTGTCCTCTGATATCTATATCCCACTCAAGGTGAAAGTGAAATGCAGTGGTCTCTTATTTTTCTTTTTTCTCCGCTGGTCATTTCTCCTCCTTGCACTATCAGGTGTTGGCTGGTGCTACCTCCAATTTCTTTCCTGATGGATGCCGTAGGTGCTCAGGTCAGCCACCTCCATTTCCCCATATTTACATCTATACCTCTCATATTCTCCCTGATTTCCCCAAAATTATACGGCAGAAACTATACGTGTTATGGATACTCTGCCTTACATCGTGGTTGATCTCGGCATCCAGTCTCCCACCCAAAGCTCGTGGATGTCTGCTCTCTAGTCTCATGTCCTTTAATCTCTATATTCGACAACATTATTTTTGATGTTGTGTCAGTGATAACTTATCAAAACAAAAATTGTACTAGTTGACCTCACTAGCTTCAAGGGCATTCACTTGAATGCCCAAATTTTTGGAGAAAAATTGAATAGATACATAAGTTTGTGCATGTATGCAAGTAAATAGGCCTAAAGCTCTTGCCTCTTTGTCCTAAAACAACCATTTTCTGGCCCATTTTGCTCCTCTTTATTTTTTTCTTCTTTTTGTTGAAGTGTGGATTGTATAGATTATTAGTAAAAATTGAAGAGATTTAAGAATATAGATTTGAAATTGTTGTGGGTAAGGGCCAGCAAGGTGCAGAAAATTTCCTCCACCTAAACACACCAAAGCTTCGAGCAGTTGAAAGCCAAATTCAGAACAATCAATAAGCGGGATATTTTCAAGCAAGTTAAGGATGAGGACATGATATCACACCTCAATCTTTAAAAAAAAATTTATGCAATATTTTACTAGATCATCTTTGAGGTTTGAATGCCCGGCCACGAATTCCTGGGTCCGCCAAATGTACACTGAATTCGATCACCTTTTGATTTTAACAATCTGATGACCAGTTACATATGTTGGCTTGAAGCCCTGTACCATGAAGATAGCTAGTTAACCATGTAGATGTAGAAGCTTTTCTCTTCCGTTTCCATTTGAATATGGATGATATGGCACCATGTAGGATTGTAGATGTAGCTGTGATTAATGTAAATTTGTCTGTCCTTTTTGTTTTTGACCCAGGTTTTACCTGCTGTGTCAGTTCATAACTTAGAACCTGCACAGACGCTCAACTGTCTAGCTATATCGATTTTAGTTGTGACTTGCATATAGATACTCATGAAGTCATTGTATGTGCCGGTTCCAGGACTCGTACTTTTGGCTCCTATAGTTAGCACCGAGTAAATTAACCACGCCGGATAGAACCTGGTGCCATGTCATGCCTCCTCCACTGATCAGCAGTTCAGCACACACGAATTCGTGCAGTGAGAATTGGCTCTGAATACCATATCGACTGACCCGCCTCAAAAAAAAAAAAAAATCGTTTTTAGCCCCGCCCCGTTGCATATTCGTGCCACCTTTGCGTAAAAGGATTAATATGAAGATGAGGTGCAATAATTTATACAAAGGAACAAGATCAAACCGATCTGAACAACCAATATGGAATTATCTATAAAACAAGGGGACTTAGCCCCATCAAGCAAATCGGTAGCGACGATATTCACGTTGCTGAGAAGCCTGAGAAGGCAGCTGCGTGCGTGGTGGAGCTTGGCGCGGCAGTATTTGTAGTTGCAGCCGTAACCCGTAAATCCACTCTTGTACATCAATATTTATGAATTTAATATTCGGTAGAACAATTGGTTTTTACTATTGGAACAACTGATGTATACTGCTGGAACAAATTATTTTAATTTCCAGAACAATTAAATCATTATTTGGAGTATTCAATTTATTAAGACAGAATATTTAAAAATTAAATTCGAAAAAAAAATAAAAAAATATGTTGAGATCTTGTTATTATTTATATTAATTCTAAGAAATATGATGTTTCAAACTGATTTAAAAAAATAAGTTGCAGTTTGAGAGAAAAAATAATTAGAATTAAAGTAATAGACTAAATCCTTGTTGATTTTGCTCGTCGAGAGATTATATTTAGTTTGCAGCAATCTCGAGTGTGTTTGCCTTACTTATTGTTTTGACAAGTACTATCAGGGTACCACTTATATATTTTCACTCCTTAAAGCACAGTTTTTTTTAGGTACACACCGTAAAATATTGTGATGGGTTAGACTACATGTACACAAAAAATACACTCAGAATTATTCCTTTTTATAAATCTGACGGATAAAATATCTCTATATACACCTCTTAGAAATCAGCTTTTCGGGATCTCTCAAATTTTGGGGGCCACATGGACCATTGTTAGTTAAAAAACACAACTAATCGAAACAAATATATGAGATCAAAGAAAGTTGTTGGAAAACAAAACAAATTTGTTCCAAATTTTAATATTAGAATAGAAAAAAAAGCATGGGGCATGCAGCATGCACGTCACGCATCCATTTTGAGACCTATTGCATGTATTTGTTTTAATTAAACAAAGTACTAATATTTCCGATGGAAAAAATAAAATATTGTTTGTTTTATCGTGAGATGCTATTTAAACTGCAGAACTACTCTGAAACAACCAACCTTAAAGGGTAACATTATGATATTGAATTATTTATTAAGCATACCCCTGATGATAATTATTGACTCTTACGAGGTAACAAACTTCGTTGTAACAGTCCCAATAAACCGAATGTGAGTATTTTTTTAATTCTTTGCTATTTTTATGCATATTAAAAAAAGTGTGTTATTCTCACCATAATGCATATTAACACATGCGCAAGACGAGAATATACTTAAGATTAAATTTTTGCTACGGTTATTGAAGTACAAAACTAATAAGTATAAAAAAAATATACCTATATTTGTTCTAAAATTTTTAAACTGCATCAAGTTTTACATATGACGCATGTAAACTTTGAACTAATTTGTATTTAACCTTTTATGGTGAGAACTCAAATTTTAATATTAATATATTATTTTTTTAATTTAATATTTTTTCTTAGATTGTAACATTATCACGGTTATCGGGATTATAGCATTAAAAGACACCATCATCATTGTAGAAGAACAAAAATCAACCACTTATTTCTACTTTTTGAAAAGCACAGATTTTTTTTTCTATATACATCTGACAAAACGTCTCAGACAAAGATGAGTTAGACTACGTGCACATGGAAAAATGTGCCTAGAATTGTTCTTTTCTATAAATCCGACTGATGAAATCTCCTCACAAATACCTTTTACAAATCTAGCGGACGAGCTCTTCCGGATCTATACGATTTTTGGCTCACAAAAATCATTATTAGTTAACAAAATACAACTACGAAACAAGTATATGACATTGTTGGTTAACAAAATACAACTACGAAACAAGTATATGAGATCCAAATAAAGCTATTGAAAAAAAACAAATTCATTTTAGGTTAATAGGAATGATGAAGAACGAGAAACTTCAAATTTTAATATTATATATTATTTTTTTAAGTTAATATTTTTTTTTAAACCGTAGCGTTAGCACGGGTATCGGGAGTAGTTTGATAAGTGACTGTGAGACTGTAGCAGCCTTGGATGTGTTTGGTTCGCTAAAATTCTAGTGGACCATGTCGTCCCTACGCTTGAGAGATTGTTTGGTTGCTAGGCTAGAAATTATTTCAAGAAGATTGATTCTCGGTATGAAATAAGTCATTTTAGGTTAATAGTTTAATTTTTATTTATGAAAAATATTATCAAACCTGGTTTATTTTTATATTTTATTCTTCTATGGCAAGGAATAAAATCACACCTCGTACTCTATGGAATTAAATCGAGTTGTGTAATACAAGTTGCAAGTATAAGCTAGGATTCATTTTTATTCTAAATGGATTTACTTGATCCAAATGGACTGATCTTAAACCGAACAAGGTCTGAACGGGCTCGATGGCGTTCGCGTAGGAGCTTGCCGCCGCTGCCACCAGTCGTCACAGCGCGCGCCAGCGCCACCACCCCTTCACACCACGAGCGCCCTTCCTCGATGGCTTCATCTCCCAAGACGAGAGAGGTCAGCTCCCCAACAATTCGGACACGCCGGCCCTGCGAGCCGGCACCGAGAGAGGCCAACTTTTGTTTCGCCACGGCGCCAGCCACCGTTGCTGCTTGCTTGCTTGGTGCGCGGCTATCGATCGGCAGGCCAGAGTTGGCGCCGCGTGTGCGAAACAAGAGACGTCCGTGCCGCCGTCGCCGATCCAGTCGTACGCTCGTAGAAGCTGTGGTACGGGTACCACCTGTCGCCTGATAAAAACTGTGGAGCAAGCAGGTTTGACCCGGCCTGGCCTATGTTACATCTCTCCGGTCCTTTCCGGTCCTGGTCCACCAACCGTCGGACGACTTTAAGTTTTATTTATTTGTTTTTTATATTCATATAATTTTTAAATAAGATGTGATCAAATATAAAATGTCAAATTTGTTGAGACGGAGTAGTGACTACTCCGCCCTCCCGACTGCGGGTCCTTCCGTCCATCCACCGGCGCCGTGGTCGACTCGTCGTCGTGCAGCTAGTACATTCGTTTTCGGCCCCAGTGGCTGATACTTGTGGGATTAATCAAGTCGCTTCGACCACTTTTGTTCAGACCGTGATGAAGAGGTTGGGTTGGTAGGGATTAATCAAATTAAATAAACGTGCCGGTATTGGTTGAACACGAGCCAATAATGGAACAGAGATCATAAAGTATTCCACACGGTCAAATGATATAGCCATTGTGATCACGGCTTGCTAGCACTACTTTTCTTTTCGTCGACTTGATTCCTCATTTGTGCCAAGAAAATCACCCGTCGTGTCAGATTTCAACCTCTGTTTAGAATATATGTACTCACTTCGTTTCAAATTATAAATCACTCTAAAGCTTTTTAAGTTTCTCAAAATATAAACCGTCATCACTAACTTCTCTCTTCTCAACACTTCTCTCTATCTATCTCTATCTTTCTCCTCATTTTTAACATATATCATATTTTTCACTCTTCTTAACTCTCGTCCCCTGCTCTAAAACAATTATAAATTGTTTCGAAGGGAGTATGCATCAACCCATTCAAAATCTACACCGCGCCGCCCAAGCACCATGAGGGCCTGTTCGGTTTAGCCCTAAGTTGGATTGGATTGGAACGAGGAAAATTAAATTCTCACTTAGAGCATGATGGATTCAGTCCTTTCCAATCTCCCTTTAGTGTCAGTGCACCGACGTGCCCTTATGGGAACCACTTCAGTACAAAGGAAGGCATATTCCAATGACGTGGATTTTCTGGCAGGGCCCGGAGGTGCGGGGGGCTGCCGCGCCGTCCGTTCTGTCGTTCGAACGGCCCCCGCGCGAGCCCTTTTTTTGAGGGGGGCACCATTTGTCAGTTGGCGTGGGGGGAGCCCCCCGCACAGCCGGCCCCCATACGAGTTTTTTAATCCCATATTCCAAAGACAAACTCTGCACAGCTTATTTTAAAACAAGCGGCTATAAGTTGCAACCCTTTCTTTAATAATAACAGCAGAGCTAATATGGTAGGTTGCCGATAGTGACCCATAAAGCAACGACTTAAATCTCGAAAACGCAAACAAAAACTATTTCCCTTTTATATCAAGGTTGATTGACTGCAAAACCGTTGACCTTTAGCCACTATGAATTGTTCAAATCAAAGTTGATCGTATATTACGCCATGTCGTTATGGATTAACACGATGCAAGCACAAGTTGGTTACCACGAAACCTTGCAGAAACTGCGTTTAGCGGCTGAACCGCAAGCAACCTCTATATATATCTCACTTATAAGCTTGTCGATCCAACAGCAAGTGTGTGTTCTAGCTACGTACCTACCAGACCAGATTCTACAAAGATCAAAAGATGGATCTCTTCTCCGACGAAGTGCTGTCCATCTTGCTGCCCATCGTGATGTACTGGGCGTACTCGAGCCTGTACGTGGCCCTCGGCACTTCCGTGGACAAGTACAGGTTGCATTCCAGGGAGGAGGAGAAGAGCAAGAACGTTGTGCCGATGCGTGAAGTGATCAGGGTGGTGCTCACACAACAACTGCTGCACGTCGTCCTCAGCACCGCGGTGATATATCTCACGGTACGTAACATATCTGTGTAGCTCCATGAATCATGTCCTACCGCTACCTGGCCTGATCATTGCGCACGCAAACGCAGGCCCCCGGAGAGAAGGAAGACGACGGCTCGTCGGCCGCCGCCGCCGTGGGAACTTCCACCAACCAAATTAGCTGGGTGATGCAGCTGCTGACCCTGGTGCGGCAGTTCGCCGTGGCGATGATGGTGCTGGACTTCTGGCAGTACTGGGTGCACCGGTACCTGCACACGAACCGGTTCCTGTACCGGCACGTCCACTCGTGGCACCACCGGCTGCTGGTGCCGCACCCCTACGGCACGTTCTACAACCACCCCATCGAGAGTCTGCTGATGGACACCGTCAGCGGCTTGCTGGGCTTCGTCGTCTCCGGCATGTCGACGCGCGCCTCTATCTTCTTCTTCTGCGTGGGCACGATGAAGGCAGTCGACGACCACTGCGGCCTCATGCTGCCGTGGAACGTGTTCCACCGCTTCTTCTGGAACAACACGGCGTTCCACGACATCCACCACCAGATGCGCGGCCACAGGTTCAACTTCTCGCAGCCGTTCTTCATGACCTGGGACAAGGTGTTCGGGACCTACATGCCCTACGTGGTGGAGAAGAGGCCAGAAGGATGTCTAGAGGCACGTCCCCTTTTCGAGAAAGCCAAAGCCAATGGTATTAAGCAAAACTAATAAGACTGACTTGCTGCTCAGCAGAGGGGCTCGGGATGGCTTATACAGGGTGGGGGGGGGGGGGGGGGGGGGTAGGGGTGTGGCATGTTCCATTTGGCATCCGGAAAAGAGATTGAATAAGTACTACTGTTCGCCATATTTTTAATTTCAGCCTAGCTTGTATATTGTAAGATAGTCCTATATTTATTTGTAACGACCAAAAGAAAACTGGAACAATAACCACATACTGCTCTAGAAGCATGCTATTTCAATAAAACCTCAAATGTTTTGCCTTAGAATCAGCGAAATGGAATTTCTTGTTTCTTCACTACATTTGATGCTCCGATGTGATCAGCATTTTATTTATTTATTGGTATCTCTGAACTCAATGATTTATCATTCTCGATTGCAGCTTTGAGCGCTAATTTCTTTGGAACAAGTGGTTCGTTGAAATATTGCTCTCAATATGGATATATGGGCATTCACATTCTGTTTATGTGCTTCTTGTTCTGTTTCAACTTGTATTTTTACCTTCTCTTTCAGCAAAAACACTACCTACCGACTATGGCTTTGGCCGATTATTTAATAATTGTGGGACCCCCTTCCAAGAAAGAGTGGCTTTGTGCCACAAATACCAATTTCTGGATCAGTAGTTGATACGTATATTAAAAACAAAGCGATATTATTACATATACAGGTTCGATATATTACAAGTCTTAGAAAGAGTCTAACAAACATAGTCTATATTACAACTATCAAGTCGACGCAGCGACATTAATCAAACATCACACTACTAGGAGACTAACACTACACCACAGGCAAACTCAGGCGAAGGATGGGACTTCTAATCTTCGTAGTCGGCATGATCCTCATCATCTTCATCTTCTTAACAAAACAACAGCAGAGAGAGGGGTGAGTACGAAGGTACTCAGCAAGTCCTAATAGTAGGGGAGGTAGAGTTCGCAGAAGCGAAACAAGGGAAGGCTTGAGGTTTTCACTTTTGCGGAAAGGAAGTTTTTCAGCAAGAGCTTCCTAATGGATAAATTTTTAAAGCCGACAGAAAACATTATTTATCATGTTTTAGTAGGGTGGACCTGAGGAAGGCTTTCACTTCCCCCCATTAGTTTCCAAATTTTAAATGGGCACTAGCACGCTTCCATGCAGGCCTTTAGCACACAGCCAATATATTTTCAAAACACGGGCATCTACACCCACTCACACGACAAAGATATTATAGAAAACTAATCGTAGGGTACCCGAATAAATAGCATGCTATTACCGTGACAACGGCCTATCCGGAAGAATTTTACACTCTGCAGAGGTTGTACACTGTACCCACAACTTATGCTACTCTTGATCAACAGAGTTGCATAACGCTTATCCCACAGCTACATAGGTTTTCACAGATTCCACCCAAGACGTATCCAAGGGCTATCCGTCGGGGTTTCACTCCCAATGACGCGACGGTACATTTTCAAAAGCGGATCATGAAGATTTACCACAGTCACGTCTTTTCCTAGTCCCCTACTCCACCGAGTATTACCAAACCAGAGCTATATCCGTGGGCTTACAGTCTCATGACACGGGTAATTACATGGTCGTAAGCCAGACAGCTAGTTATCTCACACCTTGCTCTTGGCTTCTTGTGTCACTTCGACCTCTAAGTTGCTCGATGTGAAAAACCTACATAGCAGGGATAAGTCCCGCCCAAAATATACAGGTTCTGTGGTTGCATGGAAATTGTTAAGTCGAGTGCTAACGAATCGGTCCTTATATGGCAGGGGTGGCGGACTTGTCCACGGCAGGTGGACTACACTGAAGCCTATACACCTATCACCATCACCTCATGTAAGCCTCACCCCATGACCAGAATCAACCCTCTTCACCTATCACCAGTTGCACTATGCCCGACCCATTTTATTTTACTCACACCACCAAACACATCTTAACACATTTTGCAAAAGAGTGATATAAGGTGTGGTGGTACAAGGCACCGCAATTGGGGTCCTAAGCACTTTTCTAATCAAGGCAACTTTTTGTTCATTAAAAGTATTTAAGAACGGAAATCCTATGGTTAACAAGGGTGTATTATCAATTGGTTAACAAGGTGGCATTTATATTAACTACAGCAAATTACTGACATAAATATAAATGCCTAGAATCAAGTAGGAATTAAACTACACAACGTTTAACACATTTTAAAACATAAGAAAGCATTTAGCTCATATAGGTGCAGCAGTAAACATAGGTTCAATGTGGTTCAAGGGAGTGTTAGGACTTGCCTTCAGCGGCGTCTTCGGGTTCTTCTTCGTGCTCGGGCTCTTCTTCAGCTACAAACAACAATTGTAAAAAGACTACTAAAGAAAAAGCTATGAAACTACAAAAGAAACGAGCACCAAGCAAAATATGGAGTTTGGATAGGCTAGGATGGTAGGGCTCATGGTTTCGTGGTTGTGGACACAAAATCGGAGTTTCGTGGATGTGGACACGAAATCAGAGTTTCGTGGATGTGGACACGAAATCGGGGTTTCGTGGAGGTGGACACGAAATCGGGGTTTCGTGGATGTTCGGGGATTCGTGGACACGTGAGCTGTGGCCGTGTTCGTGGACACGTGGTTCATGACCATGTCCGTGGACACGTGGACACGTAAGCTGTGACTGTGTCCGTGGACACGTGGACACGTGACCTATGACCTATCCGTGGACACGTGGACACATGAGCTGTGACGTGTCCGTGGACACGTGGACACGGGTTCGTGGCCGTGCCCAAGGTGGACTCGTGGCCGTGTCCATGTCCGAGGACCTAGGACCAAGTGTGAATTCTTGGCGTGAACGTGGGCGCATGTGTGTGGGCCTGGGTGCGCTCTGGGCGCGTCGGGCGCGCACTGGCGCGTTCCGGACGCTTCGACCTATGGGCGCGAGTGTGATGCGTGGCCAAGGGGCGTGGGTGTGCGCGAGGGAGGCCTAGGGTGTGCCTGGCGTGATGGTGGCAGTGGGGTGCTCGCCGTGGCCGGCGGTGAGCCGGAACAGTGGCGCGACGGGAGTGCGCGTCGGACTAGCACAGTGAGTGCTCCACCCGGCGTGCGCGTGCGGCGTGGTCTGGGCCACAGCCCTTGCTCAAGCCCTGGTTGGACTAGCCAAGGCCGCGTGTGTAGGTGTGCTTTGTGCGTGCCTAGCGTATAGTGCTAGTGAAGGGGGGGGGGGGGTTCACCCTAGCCAACAGTGAGCCGGTGCGGCGGTGCTGGCGGCGCCTTGGGCGCGAGGAGGGTGTTGCCGGTGAGGGGGAGCAAGGGCCTCAAGAGGAGGCTCCTTCTTGGGTCGATGAGCTGCGCAAGGGCTCCCGGAGCTCTGTGACGCACTCAGTTTGGGCCGAGGCGGTACCACGGCAACCGGCGTCGTGAGCTGCATGGCGGCGGGCGGCGGCTCCCGTGGAGAGAGCAAAACAGGGCGCACGCTGTGGCATGACGAGTTCGGAGAGCTTTCCCCTCGGTGTGGAGGTGATGTAGGAGCGTCGGATTGGCCAATGGATGCCGGATTCGAGAGGAATCGGCAATGGCGCATGGCAGCCGCCGACGGGGAAGAAGAGGCAAAAACCGAAATTCCGGTAGAATGGGCAAGCGGGAGAGGGGGCTAGACCTTCGGCAGTGCGAGGCGTGGTGTCAGGGTCACGCAGGCCCTAGGTGGAGGCTTCTTATAGCCGGCGTGGCGGTGAGAGTTCCGCCCGACACGGCGGGGCGTATTTACGACCCGCTCGCGCTCCGGTGGCCAGCTGGAGCGATCAAGAGGCAGCTAGCCTGCCCCGTGTCACGTTGAGGGAGCTCCTGAGAAGTGTCGGAGCGCGAGGCTCAGCCAGCGTTGCGTCGTGGCGTTCCACGGCCAACCGGCAGCAGGCACGAGCGTGGCAGCTATTAGAGCGTGAAATGACACCACGAGAAGGATTGGTTAGCTTAACGGACGTCTTCTGGTGCGAAGGGCGATGTGAGGAGTCAATGCGGCGTTGGAACGGCCGCTGGTTGCGGCGGCGTGGCGTTCCCGATGGCGCACGACGACGACGTCTTGCGGCTGGACGGTTTCACCCAAACCGTGCATGGAAACGGCGGGAGCGCAGTTGGCACGAAGGGCGGCGAGACGGCTGTCTGATGGAGAGCGTCCACGGTGCACGAGAATTGCCGGACGGCGTACGGCTCGCCATTGCGTGGCGGAGCGGCGCTAGCCAGGTGGCGCCCGGCCCTGCGCTGTGAGGCATGCCGGGGAAGAGGAGACAAGGGCGCGCAAGTTGGGCCAGGGAGGAAGGCGAGGTGCGCGCGCCTTGCGCGTGTAATGGGCCGGGGAAACTAGCAGGGCGATCGGCCCAGTGAGGTGTTAAGTTTTTCCTATTTTCTAAAAATTTAGGAATTTCCAAACTCCATTTTTCAAACAAATAAATTCCAAAAAGATCAAAAGCTAGAAAACAAGAAAAATCAAACTCTTGGCAAATTCAATTTTAAATTTTGGAAATTTCCCTTTTTGCTATGTTGTTCTAGTTTAGTTTTATTTTTTGAAATTTTTTAAAAGAGTCTAGAAAAGCTAGGTTCACCAAAAAAAGAAAAGAATTTCTTTTTAAATCCCTTTTTCCTTAGTTTGAAATTTTTGGGATGTGACAGACCTACCCCACTTAAATGGAATCTCGTCCTCGAGATTCAGGCGGTTCTCTTCGAAGAATTGAGAAAATTCTTTTTTGAGATCGTCTTCTCGTTCCCAAGTGGCTTCCACCTTTGTGTGGTTACTCCACTGTACTCTGTAAAATTTGATGGCTTTACGTCAAGTCTAGCGGGTGGTCACATCTAAAATGCGAATCAGAGTCTCTTTGTATCTCAAAGCGGGCTGCAAGTCCAATTCCTCAAGGGCTCTGCCGGGGATCCAAACGGTAAGCTACAGTGCCCACTTTCACGAGGATCCGATACGGTCCTATATACCTTGGTGCCAGTTTACCACGAATCTGAAATCTCCGTGTGCCTCGAATCGGTGATACCTTGAGGTATACAAAATCTCCCTTGTTACAACTTGCGTCTCCGATTAGCTGCAAAGCTCTTTTGTCGGCTTTACGCTGCCTAATCTTGTCTCTGACCTCAGCAACTTGCTCTTCTGCGTCTCGGATTATGGCCGGTCCGAAAAGTGACCGTTCTCCAACTTCTGACCACAGTAGTGATGTACGACATCTGCGACCATATAGGGCTTCAAACGGTGCCATTTGAATGCTAGCTTGATAGCTGTTGTTGTATGAGAATTCTGCGAATGCTAGACTATTCTTCTAATCTTTCCCGTAAGTCAACACACAGGCTCAGAGCATGTCTTCCAAGATCTGGTTCACCCGTTCTGTTTGCCCATCTGTTTGCGGATGGTATGTTGAGCTGAAATCCAATTGAGTCCCTAGGAGGCTGTGTAGGCTCCTCCAGAAGTGCGACGTGAACTGAGAGCCTCGGTCAGACACTATCCTTGAAGGAACTCCATGTAGTTTGAAAATGTTGTCAACGTACAGCTGTGCCAGTTTATCCCCTGCGTAAGTCGCTTTTACTGGGACAAAGTGGGCTACCTTGGTGAAGCGATCAACGATCACCCATATCGAATCGTTTCCTTTCTTGGTCCGAGATAGACCTTGAATGAAATTCATCGATATTTCATCCCACTTCCACATAGGCACTTTCAGTGGCTGAAGCAATCCAGTTGGTTTTTGATGTTCAGCTTTAACTCTCTTGCATATGTCGCAGTGCGCCACATATTTAGCACTGTCACTTTTCATAGCTAACCACCAGTACTTCTGCTTCAGATCTAGGTATATCTTGGTCGTACCAGGATAAATGGAGTAGGCAGACTCATGAGCCTCTTTCATTATGAGTTGTTTGAGTCGCTCCGAGTTGGGAATACAAATTCGGTCTTGATACCACACCGCTCCTTGTTCGTTGACCCGAAATCCTGAGGCTTCGTCGGTTTTTGTGAGTTCTTTTATCTTTTGCAGCTGGGGATCCCTGGTTTGGGCACGCTGGATTTCGATGTTGAGGGTTGGTTGTACTGTCAAAGTGTGAAGGCTGCCCGCAGTGGCCACGTGCAGATTCAAATTGTTCATTTCTTGAAGCAACTTCATGTTGTCAGTCAACCCTTCAACAACTTGAGTCTGTCTCTTGCAACATAGGGCATCGGCTACCAAATTAGCCTTTCCTGGGTGATACTGCACTCTAGATTATTGTAACACTTCGTATTTACGAATATTAAGACCTCTCCATTCGAATTCAAAATTCCCGAAAATCCGAGCTCGAAGGAATTTAAACCCAGTTTCAAATTGGTTCCAAATTTAAGTTTGAAATTTAAAATGTGAGTTCAAAATTTTCAATGAAATATTGTGAAACAAAAATATCTCTTGAAATTTCTTGCAACCACTTGATTTTTAGAAGTTTTTGGAAAATTTTAATTTGAGGTTTAAAAGCCCAAATAATTTATTTTCCTTTAAAAACTAACCTGTCTTCAAAATTAAATATCATTTTATTTATTTCGATTTAGAACTTATGCCCAAAATAAAAGTTGTTCCTTTTCAAATGATCTACAAGCCTACCAAATTTAAGAATTTTTGGAGCTTGGAAATGGTGCATTTCGGGTCAAAAACAGAAATGTGCACTCAAAATCCGGGAAAATTCGGAAAATTGGAAAAACACCGTGGGACCCACCTGTCAGCCCGCAATCTCTCTTTCTCCTCTTCTTCCAACCGCGCATGGCCAGCGCGCCCTCGTCCGTGTCCGACCTGCAGCCGAGCCACGACGTCCCGCGTTGAGGCGTGAAGGACACGAGTCCCTCCCCATGTCCCTCCCCCGTGAGACCCCCCGGCCGTCTCTCTCTCGCTCTCCCTCTGTCGCTCACTCTCGCTCACCGCTTCTCCCGGCCGGATGCCATTGATGGCTCTCGGCTGAGGTAGGCGATTTCCCTCGCCACAGAGTTCGACATCGCCCCGCAGCACCCAGACGAGCCCCCACCTTCTCCTCTTCCTAATCCCCAAGTTTCCCTCCTCCGATTTGCAGCCTAGTTCACCGGACTTCGAATCTTTCCCAAAGTTCGACCACCCCGGAAGCCGCGTTTCTCCAAGAAATCAGTGAGCTCCGGTATGAATCCTCCAACACATTCTTGACTATAGCTCCTCCATGGCATGGAGCCCCTCTTAGACTAGTTTTTGGCGTGAAATCGTGGCCATTTTGTAGGGGATTTGGAGACTTTGTCGCCGGCGACATTGGAGCTCCAGGTGCTCCATGGTGCTGACCTCCTTCCAGCCTTCCGCGTCGACGACAACCTCCGTGCCGGTGTTCTCACAGCTCGGGTGAAGCTCTAGGGTCCCTCCTCGCACCTCGTTGACTACTTCCTCCGGGAGCCGCCGCCGAACCTCACCGTCCACCGTTGCTCATCGCCGGCCATGTCCCGGTGAGCAAATCAGGCCGTGGACCCCACCTCTGAGCTCCCCGCGCCGCGGCGACCCTCTTGGCTCCA
>BCLG01000173.1:187482-204012 GCA_001602295.1 Zoysia matrella
TCGTACGGCTGTACGGCTGGGCCGGTCGCCTCACGCGTGCAGTGGCAGGTGGGTACTTGGCCCACCCGGCAGCTACACGCTGCCTGCACCCCGGCTGACTAGTGGGTCCAGGACCCACTTGTCAACCACACCACAGAAACTGCTAGGCGCACCACACTATTATACATACAAATTTATTCCTAAGCCATTTTACCTCCAACTAAATTCCCAAAAATCCCAGAAAATTCTTAATTTGCAAATACACCCCTACACAATAAAGGCCCACCTAGCAAAGACCCTTTTAATTACCATAAATTTCATGTTAGCCCTCCGATTTTTGAAAAATTACAAAAAAAAAGCCCTAACACATTGTTTTTAGTACCATTTTCATATACCACCCCCGTTCACCAGGATTTTTGCACCATTAGAACCATGATCCCAAGCCCTATCTATTAGAGCCACCCATCGCTCTGAGATCTTCTATATGTCTTGATTTTATTTTATTCTTTTAATTGATTGCTTTTCTGTCGTAGTTAGGTTTAATCATTTTCTAGATGACGAAGCGCTCGGAGACGAGGAGGCCGACGACCTAGAGTATGAGGAGGAGTTCGAGGACACCTTCGAAGGCAAGTCCTAATCTTTTGACAATGTTGTTCCTAGAATTTTGCTATGCACCTATAGGACCCTTATGCTTGCATGTCTGTAAATGTGTATGTTCAAATCGTTGTGTAGATAATATCCTTTAGTGTATTTATAGTTATGTTAGCTACTTGCTTTTATTAAGTATAAGTACTACTTTGTTACCAAGTTGATCACCGTACCTTGTTAAACCATAGGGACTCCGTCCTTAAATAATTTTAATGTTCAAAAAGTTGTCTTGAATTAGAATGCTTATGAACACTTATGTGGAGCTACGCTTCACCTTATCATATACTCATCATTTATCAAACGAGTTAAATAGAGTTTGGTGGTGTGAGTTAAATCAAGTGGGTTTGGGTGATAGTGCAAATTGATGCTATGTGATGGGAAGGGATATTGTGATGGGTGATAGTGCAAATCCTAGTGATAAGGGCCGTTGTCGCTCCTTATCTTCTTGATGTTGACTTCACACTCATTTTGAGCTCTCTTCAAGAAGGTTTTGAGCACATTCTTTGTTTTACCTTTGTCATGCAAAAAGAATACCCAAGTGAAACGGGAAAAGTCATCAACAATAACAAGACCATATTTGTTACCACCAATACTAATGTAAGAGACGGGTCCAAATAGGTCCATGTGCAGCATCTTTAGAGGTCTTGTTGTCGTCATGATGTTCTTGGACGGATGGCTTGCTCCCACTTGCTTTCCGGCTTGACAAGCACTGCAAATTTTATCTTTCTCAAAGCAAACATCTGTTAGTCCGATGATGTGACCACCCTTTTGGAGCTTATGGAGATTCCTCATGCCAACATGGGCTAGGCGGCGATGCCACAACCAACTCATAGCTGACTTGGCAACAAGACACGCATTTGGTACATCTTTATTAGTAGAAAAACCTACTAGATAAAGTTTTCCATTCAAGTAGCCTTTGAATGCCACAGAGGAACTTCCTCTCCTATAGACAGTCACATCAACATTTGTGAACAAACAATTGTAACCCATCTCACATAATTGTGACACGGATAGCAAATTGTAGCTTAACGACTTCACCAAAAGAACATTATTGATAGAGAGGTCTTTTGAGATAGCAATTTTACCGTTACCTAATACCTTTCCTTGCTTGTCATCTCCAAACGTGACGATGTCCTCTTCCTCTTCTTCCTTGATTGAAGAGAACATCTTCTCCTCCCCGGTCATATGATTAGTGTAGCCACTATCAATCACCCAACTTTTTCCGCCGGAGGAGTAGTCCTACAAAACAGTTTAAACCTTGTTTTTAGGTATCCAAATTTGTTTGGGTCCTTTCATGTTAGTGACAAGAGATTTTGACACCCACACATAAAACTTGGTGTTCTTGTGGCGTGGCCCTACATATCTCGCAGTTACTCTACCAAAGGCATTCTTGGTTAGAACATATAAAGCATCAAAATCATGAAAAAGCTTAGCACAATGAAGAGGGTTAGTAGTCTTGGGAGCGAGGTTTGGTGAAGTTCCACTCTTGATCTTGTCGCTTTCACCTTTGGTGAACTTCACAAACTCCTTACCATTTCTCACTTCTCTTGCATTGTGCCTCTTACCCTTCTCATACCCAATGCCGTCCTTGACATTCGGTCGTGTTGTGTTTATGTACGCCCCTCTAGCGTACTTCGCCTTTTCTTGCTCAATTTTAATCTTGTTTTGATCAGCTTAAGCAGTGAGGTTCTTGACTTGTTCTTGAAATTGAGCAACAACCTTTTTATTGTCAATCAATTGCTCAATCTTCACATCTTTGCACCTGTCACATATAGCAATGGAAGGGGGGCAAGACGCTTCTTTCAAGGAAGATGCTTTCTCTTTAGTTTTGCTTACTTGCACTTTAAGAGAAGAATAGAGTTTTTCCAACACATTATAATCCTCTTGAAGTGCATTGTGAGTAAACCTAAAGGTTTTGCTAGCATCATTAACTTCAGCCAAAGCCTTAGTTAATTCCTCTACTTTCTTCCTTTCAAAAGCTAGGACATTCTCAAGTTCAAAGTTTCTCTTCTTCTCAAGAATGAGCAAGTCTTTTTGCTTATCAAGAATGTCCTCTTGCCTCTCAATTTCTTTTTTTTTATCTTTAAGCATGTTCATTAAATCAAGCAGACTAGCTATATTACCATCATCTTTGCTATCGCTAGAGTCAAGTTTAGACCTTGATACCTTAGACCCCTTTGCCATTAAGCAAACGGGTGGAGTCTTCTCGTCGTCGCTCAAGCTTCCGAACAGCGAAGTGTCAGTGGGAGTGACACCAATTGCCAAGCTTGTAATGCCTTCATTCTCGGAGTCAGAGTCGGAGTCGGAGTCCCATTCTTGTCCAACATGGGCCTGCTTCTTGTAGTTCTTGCCCTTGTCCTTCTTGAACTCCTTGTCCTTCTTCTCCTTCTCATCCTTTTTCTTGGCGTTGGGACACTCTACAATAAAGTGACCTTCCTCGCCACATTCATAGCATGCTCTCCTAGATTTTCTAGATTTACCTTTACTGAAGTTCTTCTTGTGAAAGCCGCCTTTCTTCACGAACTTTTTGAACCTTCTCATGAGAAGAGCGAAGTCTTCATCATCATCGCTTTCTTCATCACTTGAGCTTTGGATGTTCACCTTCTTGGCTTTGACCTTGAGCGCCACACCTTTGTCATCGAAGGAGGTGTTACCAATAAGAGAGTTAACTCTCCTTGCTTCTTCATCTTGATCTTGTTGAGTAAGGAGTCACCCGAGCACTTCGTCTGTGGTGAAGTTCTTGAAGTTCTCCTTCTCCCTAATAAGAGTACACAAATGTGAGTTCCAAGGTTAAGGGGTTTGGAGTAACTTTTTGTTGACTTCAAAGTCTTCAAGCTTCACTCTTAGTGCTCTTCTCTTGTTGACGATGCTCATGAGACGATCATGGACCTCTTGAGGTCCCTCATTCTTCTTTCTAATGAACAGGTTGTACTGTCCCCTTAGGAGATCTTCTCTAGCCTCCTTGACCGTGTCTGTCCCTTCATGAATGATCTCTAGCTTCTTCCATATCTTGTGGGCATTACGTATACCCATCACCTTCATGTATTCATTTGGGCTGAGTGCCGAAATGATCATGGAAGCAGCTTGGGCGTTGCGATGCATGTTGATCTCATCATTGGGTGTGGGATCGGCTTCATTCTCGAAGGTGAATCCATTCTCCATGATCTTCAGAATTTGAGGCCCCATGGACTCGAGGTAGGTGATCATCCGGAACTTCTAATGCTTGTAGAAAGTTCCATCAAAGATGGAAATCTTCTCCGAGGCTTGACCAATCTTCAGCTCATTCTTTAGTTCCCTCAGTTCATTGTAGTTGAACTACACATTGAAGTCTCCTTGGCGGCGGACATTTCTCCAATCTTCTCGGTTGACATCTTCAATGCTCTCCTAGCAGTTAAGCTATTTAGTAGAGAGACCTTGCTCTGATACCAATTGAAGGTTGTCTACAAGAGGGTGAATAGACAACCACCTGAAAATTTGACACTTAAAGCAAATTTATTAGATTTACAGAAAGCGGACTAGTCCGAAGTAGTGGACTTGTCCGTTAGCGGACAAGTCCGGTCGTGCGGATAAGTCCACTAATCGCAGCGGGAATATAAATCTGACAATAAAGAACACAAAGACAAGACACAACAATTTTTACCAAAGTTCGGCTCCACAAAGTATCCTACGTCTCCGTTGAGGAATCCACAAAGAATCGGGTTTCACTCAACCCTTAACCTCTCCAAGCAACCACAAAGATCAATTTGGTTCTTCACTATAATCGAAAAAGGGGGTGACTCAAACCTCTCGGATCTCACCACAAGAGATCAATGGATTTCGGGCGACACCTAGCCGTCTAGGAGACAAGTCTCCAAGAGTAATAAGCCCTACAAAACCTGCAAAGAATGGATCAAGTGCTCAAGAACGATGAGGACTTAAGATCTCCTTCTTCCTTCAATCAAAACCCTAGGGTTTGAGTGGAGGTCGTGGAAGGAGGAGGAGAAATGGATCTCTGGAGCTCTAAGGCGCAAGAGGGTTAAAAAGATTGTGTTTTTGGTTACCCTAACCCGTGGGAGAAGGGGGGATTATATAGATCAATCAAGAAAAAGTTTCCAAAACTCCGTCTTACGGACTAGTCCGGAGGTCTGAACAAATCCAGAAAGTGTGCAACGGTCGGCTAGTCATCTATCTGGATTACGAAAATCGGGCGGATTAGTCCGTGGCGGACTAGTCCAGAGGACCGGACAAGTCCGTGGAATACTCTCTGGAGTCCGCAACTAATCCAAAAATGTCCGTTCCGGACAAGTCCGGAGTTGCTGCGTGCTCCCTCTCTGGAGTCCGGCACTTGGGCTTACTAGTCCGGGGCAGACAAGTCCGCTGGACCGGATAAGTCCGTTGCCAATGAGAAAAATAAGAGTGGTTTGATAGATTAAAGTTTTGAGCACCTAACCAATTCTTTACTAGAGATGCAGAGACCTCTCTTGATAGTAAGGCGGTCCTATGACTCAAAAGAATAACAAGTAAAAGAACGAGGAGCCATAAAACCAACACTTCTTCTTCTTTCTTTCTGGAGGGTCTAGATAATCTTCAATAAGATTCACCCCTGCACATATACTAACAAAGAGAGATTAAAAACTTTCATTGTTTATCACAATTAATTCCAAAATTCATAGGGATCCTAGATGCACTTTCACCCCTGTCACATAAAGACTGGTTCATCAAACCTCAACATAGTGATTTTCGTGCAGTAGCCCGCATTGACACCTAAGGCGGTCGTGAGACACAAGCCGCAGGAGCAGACGTGAGATACTCATAGTCCAGTTTTCGAGTACAGCAATAGCCCGCGTCATGGGATCGTATTGCCCATTAGTATAGGCCCCTGGTTTTGTAATAAACCTGTCTATGTGCGGGGTATAGGGAGCGGACGTGAATGTCTTAAACCCACGGTCTGGTTACGGAAATGTGCTATCACGTCATCGGGCTACCTCAAGAGATGACCCCTGTATACATCTTGAGGTGGACATTGTGGGTACTTTAGCGTGTGTTAGAGTGAACGTTATGCGACTGTTGATCAAGAGGAGCATAGCCTGCTGGTACAGTGTACAATCTCTGCAGAGTGTATTAATTCATCCGAAATGACCGTTGTCACGATATCGACACACTACAGCTTGTGCTCACTTTGATTAGTCTTGGTTACCTCCTTGATAGCATGTGTGGGTGTAGGTGTCCGTGTTTTAGAAAGTGTCTAGTTGGGATAGTGGAGGACCATCCAGCTAAAAATTGGGAACTAGTGGGAAAGGTGACTTCTTTCCTAGATCCAACCTCTAAAATACTGATAGAATATGAACACTTGTCTTTCTGTTTTAAAAACCTATCTATAGAAAAGCCCGCATAAAATTTGCTTTAGCTAAAAAAAACCATAGACTTTCTTTGTTGGCCTTGTATGCATGAATAGCCTTGTTCGGGTTAGGACTTGCTGAGTACATTTCGTACTCACCCTTGCTAATGACGTCTAGATGAAGAAGACGGTGCCGCGCAGGATGGCGATGAGTAGGACTTGTTCTTCGCGCAAGTGTGCTTGTGGCTTTTGCTTCATGCCTTTCCTTTTATGTAATGACTGTACAAAAGATAAGACTTGCATGTATGACTCTATCTGAGACAATATATATAATAATAATGGTGTGAGCTTTGTATCCACAATGTATGTACGTGCCAACTACTGATACATAGATTCGTACGGTATTTTATGTAATGACTGTACAAAAGATAAGACTTGCATGTATGACTTTATCTGAGATAATATATATAATAATAATGGTGTGAGCTTTGTATCCACAATGTATGTACGTGCCAACTACTGATCAGAGATTCGTACGGTATTCACGGGTTATCCTAGAAATGAGGTAGCACAGAATTGGACCGGGCTAAGCTTTGCTTGGATCACGCTAAAGTGATGGATCTCAATTAAACCTATTTGGCACGGCTCAAATGGCTAGCTATAGTCGTCTCATCTTGTGACGGTGTCGCTGGCTCATTTTGCTCCTGGAGATTATATTTAGTTTGCAGCAATCTCGAGTTTGTTTGCCTTCACTCACTGTTTTGACTAGTATCGGGATACCATTTATTTTGTTAAGTGTCCATATATGTACTTTTTAGTTATTATAAACTCTATAGATTACTATCACGTGTATAGCGTGTCTTGGCCACTGTCATGTGAGAACGTACCCCATCTGTACAACCGAAGAGCGACATCTCACTAATAAGACGGTGAGGCTACGGGAGTTAACTCTGGTCACCTGGTGACTCCTTTAATTTTGCATAACCTTTGGCAGCAGTTAGTCATGGGGCCGTGTGTGTCCATGGGACTATGGCCATGTTTCGAATCGATTCTCAAGCACTTCCATTGAAAATAAGAGATAAATCAGCCCTCGAAACGCCCCGATTAATTTGAAGCCCGTGTTCGGCAGCCTCGATTCTTCTCAACGCTCTTTGAAACCTACAACGCGAAATCGACCTCCAGGATCGCTTCTGTGGAACGTCCTTTATGTCCGGCTCCACACGTGCCCGCTCTCGCCTCTGGCATCCACCCCCCGCACTTGCCTCCGCGCGTGCTCGCCCCCATTTCTGGCGCGCACCTCGAAGCACGGCTGCCTACACTGCCGATGCCTGCCCACCTCCAAGCGCAATTGTTCTTGGGAAGACGAAATCACTGACCCTTTGATGTGTTTGGTTCAGTAAACGGGAGAGGAAAATATGGGTCAGTTAATCCCACTTTGACTGTGTTTGGTCAGAGAACAAGTGCGAAAAGCGCCGTCCCACGAAGTCAGTATTATCTCTAGGTTTTGAAAAGGCCTCGGTGATAATCCTAGATAGTACCACGACGCATCAACGGCGTTCGCCAAACAGTGTCCGAGCATGCCGATGGATGACCAAAAGCCACCGTCGCTGACGACCAGTCGCGTCGGAGCACGTACTTGTCGACTGAACTGTCGCCGTTTTGTTATCACATGCATGGCACGTGCTTCCCCGTTCCTATCGTCTGATAAGACAGATTATTTGACCCAGACTAAAACAGTGTCAGTCGGACGATCTATCCTGTTCACCTAACCCGGGACGACTTCTACGGTTCACCAAACCCGGGACGACTCAACCACAACCAGCGAAATATCAAGCCGATCGAACGCAACGTCGCGTACACGACATTGTTGCCTGCGCTCCCGGCTGGTCCATCAGCCCACTGCCCGGCGCGCGTCGTGCTTCCTTAACGGCGGCTACTTCAGCTACGACAGCGATGCAGAGGGCGGGCGGCGCGTTCGCCGCCCGCCGCCGCCGTCTACCCCACAAGGCTGGTTGTTATAGGAAAATGGAAAGAACTTTCCGGCCTCTGCTTGTTTATATAATGCAGAGATGACTTTTCCGGCTGGTTGAACGAAGCCACATTGAATTTTCAAACAGTCAGCAGATGGTTGGTAGGTTGCTGACAGGGAACCTTGCTGTGCAGCGAATCTCGAAAACGCACATCCAGTTACGTCCCTGTCCAAGTTGATTGGCTCCACAGAACTAACTTATCCTGGTTCAGTGATACCCACATGAATTTTAAAAAAAATCGATCGTACTACGCGATGTCCTATATAAACAACATGCCCGCCAATAGTTGAAGGCCAGGAAGCAGGTGCGATTTGCCGCAAGCAAGCTCTAGGTTGTTGATCCATCAGCAGGTGTGTCTAGGACGTCGCTTATAGGATTATTGTTTTGATCCACCACGTCCGGCGATCGAGAGATGGAGCCGTTCTCCGACGAAGTGCTGTCCATCGTGGTGCCCATCGTGGTGTACTGGGCGTACTCCGGCATGTACGTGGCGCTCGGTAGTTCCGTGGAGAAGTACAGGTTGCATTCTCGGGCGGAGGAGGCCAAGAACCTTGTGTCTAAGCGCGATGTGGTCATGGTGGTGCTCTGCCAGCAACTGGTGCAGGCCACTCTCTCCACCTTGATGATGATTTACACGGTATGTAACGTATCTGAGCAACTCCATTAATCATATATATATATATATATATATATATATATATATATATATATATTTCTTGCAGCTAATTAACCAGACCATGATTTGGCGCGCGCGCAACATACACAGGCCCCCGGAGAGACGGAATTGGCGGCCGCCGCCATTGCCACCAGCCAAAGCTCGGTGCTGTTCCAGCTGCTGACCCTTGCGCGGCAGTTCTTCGTGGCAATGTTGGTGATGGACACCTGGCAGTACGTGTGGCACCGGTACATGCACATCAACCGGTTCCTGTACCGGCACATCCACTCGTGGCACCACCGCCTCCTGGTGCCGTACCCCTATGGCACGTTCTACAGCCACCCCATCGACGGCTTCCTGCTCGACACCATCGGTGGCCTGCTGTCCTTCGTCGTCTCCGGCATGTCGCCGCGCGCCTCCATCTTCTTCTTCTCCTTCGGCATCATGAAGGCCGTCGACGACCACTGCGGCGTCATGCTGCCGTGGAACGTCTTCCACCGCTTCTTCTGGAACAACACGGCGTACCACGACGTGCACCACCAGATGCGCGGCCACAGATTCAACTACTCGCAGCCGTTCTTCGTCAGCTGGGACAAGGTGTTCGGGACGTACATGCCCTACATCGTAGAGAAGAGGTCAGACGGCGGTCTAGAGGCTCGGCCCCTTTTGGAGAAAGCCACTAATGGCAAGCAAAACTAATTATATATGAGACCTATTACTACCTGTGATAACAGCAGAGGGGCTCACAGGAGGCGCGCGTTTGATTCAGCATCCGGGACCGTATGAAAATAATATCAACGACTGAATAAATACTAAAGCTTGCCATATTTTTAGTTTCAGCCTTTGTTGTAACTATATATTTACTTGTGCGACCAAAACAAAACAAAAACACTACCTGAATTTTGCCACATGTTAATGTTTGTTCCAATAAAACCTCAAATTGATTTAACAAAAAAATTGCCTTTTTCCTTAATTTAGAATCATCAAAATAGAATTGCTTGTTTCTTCATCAGCTCTGTTGCTCTGGTGGTCAGCATTTTATTTATTTACATACCCTTGAACTGAATGATTTTTCATTCCCGATTGGGGCTTTGAGTGCTAATCTTTGCGAAACAAGGAGGTCATTGAAATATTGGTGTAAATATGAAGGGGTAGAATACGGGCATTCATATTCTGTTTCTGCCTATAGCATACTTGTTCTGTTTCTCGACAGGTCTAAAATTTACATCTCTGATATTTCAACATCAGTGACGGGTCTAATATCCGTGTCTCTGATGTCATGACATCAGCGATAGCTCTAAAATCCATGTCTCTGATATTACTACATCAGAGATGGCTCTAAAATTCATGTCTCTGATGTACTACATCAGCGACAGCTTCAAAATTCACGTCTTTAATATTACTACATCAGAGACGGCTCTAAAATCCGCGTCTCTGATGTACAACATCAGCGAGGGTTGTAAAAAGCCCCGTCTCTCATATATAGTGGTCTGCAAGTATGAGCGACATGCATAATTTTAGCCGTAAGTGATGTAACATTAGTGACGGCTTTTTATTTGATGTCGCTAATGATTGTATATTCTTTGTGGCAATCTGTGTTATTGGATTGTGAACAGATCAATGATATATGGTGTAGGATCCTGAAACCCAAAAATATGAGGAATGGTGTTTTTTTAATCTCATAGCGAAGGGGGATCGCAATTTTGGCGGGGCTTCGTAAGGTAAAACACCTTTTCAAATAGGGTGCAATATACGAGGTCCACAATGGAAATTCTGCTATGTTTTGGACTAATGTGTGGCTGGGCAATGTACCTCTTAAAATTATGTTCCCTCATTTATTTCAGATCTGTGATAAGCTTGAAGCTCGAGAGAAATGGGCTCTTCTCTCTGATAAGTCTAGATGATTCTGAGGATAGAGTGATTTGGACTTTAAAAAAGAACGGTGTGTTCTCTGGGCAGTCTTTATATCGTTTCCTAACCTTTTAAGGTGTGACCAGTTGGTCTTTGTGTCAAATCTGGACTGGTAAAGTTTCACTTAAAGTGAAACTATTTATGTGGCAAATGTAATTGGACAGATTATCTTCGGGTGTAACGTTGAAATCTAGAGGAGGGAAACGTAAAGATCGATGCATTTTATCTGGCATGCTGAAACCACTGATCATATATTTTTAACCAGGCCCCTAGCGATTTATGTATGGTGCGTCCTTCGGGACTCTTTTTGGTGGAATGGTTTCCCCACTCGGTGGATGAGTTTTCGGCTGAGAAATGTATCTATAAGGTTTCATCTTCAAAATTTGTCGGATTGGTATTTTTGCAGGTGTGTTCTGAGCCAACCCGCACCAAAAGCCCACTTAACGCCCCACTTGCTGCCTGCTTTTGCCGAGACTGGTTGAGGCGGCCATCACAACCGGAATGCCCTTGTTTGCCGAGTGCCGAGGGCATTCGGCAAAAGGCCAAAAACACTCCACAAAGTGATTGCCGAGTGCCACCCACGGCATAGGCCACTTAGCTTACCTTTTGACGGCAAAGAGACGTTTGCCAAGTGTTTTTTGTTGGGCACTAGGCAAAATCTTTGCCGAGTGCCATTTAGACCCTCGGCAAAATATGTTTTCGAAAATGTTAAAATCAGTTAAAATCACACATATATCACATCACAAGCAGTTTATATAAACCACAAACATTCACATAACAAGCAATTTATATAGCCAAAAAATATATAAATTACATCACAGGCAGTTTATATAAATAGGTCTCACACAAAATACAATAAACTTCTATCATATTAGTTTGCTTCACACATAGTCCAATAGCTTCACACACAGATCAACTACGAGGTCACTGCGGCGTATGAGACCATTGATTCGATGCCGCCGATTGATTCTGTACAAAGAAGAAAAGATCGCATATGTTAGACAAGATTTAAAGTAGAAACAAACAACTTAAAACATTTATACTCACAGGAGTAGTTGCAGGAGGAGGTGGAGGAGGAATTAGCTCCGGTGGCAGAGGTTGACCCATCCTCTCGCTAAGACTTTGCATCCACTGAAACATATGCTCCATCCTCTGCCGCTCGGCCTCTTGCCTCTGCCGATCGGCCTCCATCCTCGCCGCCATCTCCTCCCTTAGCCTCCTCTCTTCTGCCAGCTCGGCCTACAATATTTTACCTCAATATTACAATACAAAGCAAAGGTATGTAAAAATCAAAGAACGACGAATAAAACATAAGTAACCTGGAGTGCCTCCATCCGGAACTATGCAGTGGCTGGTCGTGGGCGTATGGCAGGGCTTAAACTCGTGCTCCTTGCTCGAATCTGAGAGAGTGGGAGTGGTGGCCGTGTCCAGTGTGCTGTCGCCAATCCAGTATCGCCCGTGCTTCTTGCCTCCTCCTACCCTCATGACGACTTCTCCATCAAGGTCCTGGGTGCTCGGATCGTACTCTTGCCCATGGACCTCTCTTGCCATCTCAGTATACTCACTGAGGCGACTGTGGACGGTCGCATTGCTGTACGCCGAGGGCGGGTCCTCCGGGTTGTAGTCGACGTCGGACGTCGCCTTGCCCTTGTGGGCCAAAGCCCATGCCTTGAACTGGGAGCAAGACTGGCCACCATGTGACGAGGACTGTGAAAAAATAGCAAGATGAGTAGAAATTATGCAGAATTGAGCGTTATAATAAAGAAATAAATTCGCGTACCCATCTAGCCGCGTATTCATCGAGGCTTAGGTTGCCTTGATGCTGTGGTGCACCTGGCATCATCAAACGACGCTCCCGACAAACGTTGTGCGTCTCCTCCCACTCGACGGCGCACCACTTATTAACCATCTCTTCCCAACACTGGATATGTTGGGCGCACCACCACGGAGGCACCTACATGTCATTAAGTATATGACATATAAGAAGATCAAATTAAGCGTACTGAATCTCAGAAGAAAGCAGTATTAATGTTTTATATTTGCTTGCAGGTATTCTTCTAGGGTCATCGTCATGGTTCTTGCTTGAGTTTTGGTGATCTTCGTGTCAAGGTACGTAGCATGGTATGTTACAATGGCCTGGATGTGAGCCTCGTAATGCATGTCTTTGACGAGCTTGACACAGGCCTTGTGAGCCACAGCAGCCACCTTAGCCTCTTATCCGTTCTGGCATCTGAAGAAATCCTGCATATAGACGCGATGTATCCAGTCATTATTTAGCAATGTCAAATAAAAACTAAATGTAGTGCGAGGAATACTTACCCACAGCTCAGCCGTCACCCGCTCCGCCTTGTTGCGAAAGACCCTGCCATCTCGATCTGGTACATCGAGAAAGGCGATGTAGTGGTCCCATGTGTAGGCCAGCTTATGCCTTCCGCCATACGCAACCAGGCTCAGAAAGTGTAGCCTTTACAAAAGACCAAGGATGCCATTGACATGGCGTTTATGATCAACTGCAACCACAAGCATCCAACCTCTGCCCAAGTGATTAAGATAAATCATTAGTTTCTATTGTGATTTTCAACATATCAAATGGAAAATAAATGACAACTTATTAAGTAACTTACCTAGCACCAGTGGGTCGAATCAGGGGGCGTCTCTCACGAGGTACGGTCGGGTCGGGAGGGTAGAGGGACCTCGCAACCAGATACCCGACGTTCCAGAGGAAGTTGAACCCACTGTCGCCTCCTCCTGCTCGTCATGCTGCTCCTGCTCCTCTTGCTCCTCATCTTGCTCCTGCTCCTTATCCTGCTCGTGCTCCTCCTCCTACTCCTCCTCGGGCGACGACGGAGGTACATACGACGGTGGAGCTACAGGTGCCTTGCCTCTCCCTTGACCTCTGCCTCCACCCTTTTCTTGACTCTTGCTGGACCCCTCAGCTGCATCAGAACCTCTTTTGTACAGCGATTTTACTTTCCTGAAACCGCCCACCATCTTTGCCCAATCACCTGCAATAAAAAAGAGTAAACCAATCGGCACAGATAAACAAAATGTATTTAGAATGAGATGCAAAAAAGAAAATTGGAAAATGAACTAGTATTAAAAAACGGAAATTAATTATTAGTACGGATCATACATGTATTAAAAATAATCATCATGATCAGGTTTAGCTGGATCATAAGTCTCATCATCACTATCACCAATGTCAATATAATCGTGCCCGTGCTTCGAAGGAAGAATGGAGTCATCACTGTCATTGCCTAAATGTAGTCGCTTATGTAATTCTAAGTCCTTCACATTATGAACCTCATCTCCAGCGTCCTCGTCGATAGCCCTTTCATTGTCTACTTCAATTTCAATCGCTTCGGTTAGGTCCATCTCAAAAGTACCTTCTAGCCCATTTTCTTGAAAGAACTCTCCGTCGTATGTGTTGTAATCTTTATTGCTTGGGACCGGTAATTTACCGTGTGGAGATACCTTGTACACAACATCCCAACCCTTAAGACGGTCGTCGGTTTGGCACGGGTAAGAGAGATAATAAACTTGTGTGGCCTGTTGAGCCACAATATAGACATCGTCTCCTGGTAAGACGGATGATTGTTGAATTTCGACTAACTCAAGATTAGGGTTCCGTCTCAGTACTTCAGGATCCAACCAATGGCATTTGAATATGACAGGATTAAGAGGTTTGCAACCATGAAACGTGAGTTCATATATTTCTTCAATTCTTCCATAATACTCGACCCCATCAAGGCCTTGCGTAAAAACTCAGTATTTGTCATTCTTCGATTGGGCCGACTATGCTCATGTTTTGTTGTGTGAATACAATATCCATTCACGTCATAACTGGTAAATGACCATCACCAGAGTCTACCTCCAGGAACATAGAGGATCCACACTTTGCACAGTACTTTGCTTCCGCGTGTTCTTTTCTAAATAAGATGCACCCCTTCAGACAAACATGTATCTACTCATATGGCATCTTAAGTGCACAAAGGATTTTTTGTGCCTCATACATGTTATTTGGCAGAATGTGATCTTCAGGAAGCATGCTGCCAAAAACTGTCAACATAACATCGAACGCGTCTCGACTCAGGCTAAACTGGGACTTTACGGCCATTAAGCGTCCAATGGTATCCAGTTGAGAAACCTTTGTCCGACCGTGAAGGGGTTTCTGTGCCGCAGTCAACATGTCGTAATACGCTTTTGCGGTTGCCTCTGGCTCCTCCTCCCTACCTCCTTCAGCGAAGTGTGCTTCATAATAGTCATTTAACATGTCTTCTACCCCGTCATCAGCATCATAATCCTCGACACGTTGTCTCACGACCTCGTCTCTCATATGATCGGCTTCACCATTGTAGATCCACTGGGTGTAATCTACCGTAAATCCATTCTTGCAAAGATGTTTACCCATGACCACCTTTGTTTGTCGACGCATGTTAGCACATCTGCTGCAAGGACACCAAGTGGCAGGCACTCCTTTAACCTTGGCAAATGCTAGTTCCAGAAAAGCATCAGTCTTCTCATTCCATTCATCGGTCAACGAACCCTGACTTGAGCGGCCTGTGTACATCCACGCACGGTCGTCCATCCTCTAACATATCAGTGAGTGATATAAAAATCAATTGCATCTACACGATGTTTGTACTATCTAATAGGTGAAGATAGGTCCTAATCCCACCCGAGGATGCGTAGATGAGGTTAGTTTCCATGCTCTACTTCTATCCGAGCCAGAATTTCGGCAGCACCTCCCTACTGTGACCAGAATACACGTCCTACAAAGGAGATTGTGTATCCGGTCACAACAGGGAGGTGATGCCGAAACTCTGTCTCGAATAGGAGTAGACTATGGAAACTAACCCTATCTACGTATTCTTGAACTGTCCAAAAAAACGTGGACAATTCAAAACAGATACAGTTATAGATATGCAAAGATCTGCATATTTCCAACCGTATCTGTTTCGAACGAGAGACGTCTAACAAGGTTACGTGATCTATGAACATGAGACGATAAAAATGTCTTTTATGTCTCACCTTGCTGTCCTGCACAGTGACAAGCCGAGGACGATGCAATTAAGTCTCTTGCAAAAAAAAAGGAAAATAATAGCGTCAATGTTGAGCATCTAAAGCGTCCAATGATAAAAGTGCGCATAAATGTACTTCAGACCAAAGGAAGGCTCACTTATATTAAAACAAGGTCTAATACTTATCATTCAAAAAGTTAATAATCAAGGTCTAAAGATAATATCCATAAAGTAAAAGGTAAAATAAGATCTTGGGACAGCTGGTAACGAAGCAAAGTGCTAGTTCAGATATCTAAAATTTTCAGATACATAAAATAGATAAGCAACCCCCAAAAACCCTTTCAAACCAGCAAAGGTCCATATTAGTAGGGGAACCATATATCTTAAGCAAAACCATACTATGTTTGTAACTTAAACTTGCTGCATCTGATTTACGGTAAATTGTTTAAACAATATACTTGTCTAAAAGGTAGCTCTAGCAATAAAGCTTTGGGTGAGCATGTAATTAAGCACTGTCGACCGAAATTTCCATCAACGCATTCTTAAAACTCAGGCAAACACTGGTGGTTTATGAGTTGGCATAGCATAAGCTGGGGACTCATGCTAACCAGCTCTCGGGTTGCATGCTTTATAATTTGTCACTTGTACTACTTGCTAAGTTAACAAAAATGCAATTTGGCTCGATCGAGAAAACATTACAGTTGAAATTTATTACACATAAAATCAAGAGTCTAAAAATACATCACCATATATTATAACACGAAATATCGGACATCAACATGCATCCATGGAATCTGATCTGATGCGAACCAATTTCAAACACAACAGGGTTTCATCTGAACAAATGAATATGCTAAAATAGGCACATAGCAAATTACCTTTTAGCGCGGGGCCGAGGCGCGGCGGGGTCAGGTGGTATGGCAGGGGCTGATCCCGATCTTTCGATGAGAGGAGGATAGCTTCGATTTG
>BCLG01000173.1:204055-215574 GCA_001602295.1 Zoysia matrella
AGTGTGTGTCTGTGTGAGGCAGAGTGACAGCTGGGAAGTCCTCTTATACGCTATGTTTGCCGAGTGTCTACTGGCTGACACTCGGCAAACTGTATTTTTATTTTATTCTTTTATTCTTTTCTATAACGTGTTTTACTAACTTTATTCGAATATGCTTTGAAAATACATTGTCAAATTCACTTAACAATGCATATTCCATGCTTGCACCAATATTACACCATTATTTGATGCAGTTATACCTCAAAATAATTTTATACCAATTAAAGTTTTATAATTGTAGTAAATTAATTAAAATTATCAAACGGATCCGACAATTCACCAAAATTTCACATGAAACAATCTATGTTGGTTATTTTCTATAAAAAAGTTTTGAAGTGAAACCTCAACTCGACCATCACTTTGACTCTAAATCTCAAGAAATCCTTCTCAACACTAAGATTCTTGTTTGGAGATGCTTCAATTTCTAAGCAGCGTACGTGACAACTTGTGCGAAACGCGCTCAATTTTTTATCACATGTTCCACATATGATATCATGAGATCTTGACAAATCTCATGATTTTCAGACTTTGTTTGTTTTTTATACAATTTTAAAACAATTTGGCCACACATTTATGGTCATGTTTCGTGGACAAACATGTTCGAAATTTTCTATTACTTCCCGGATAAGGCCTCACATTAAACTCAATAACATGAATAAATTTTTTTTATTTATTTTATTGCATTATTCAAATCACTTGCAGATCAAATTTGACTTATCTCCAAAAATTCTATTAAATAAAATAAATTAACTAAATATAGAAAAAAGATCGAAAAATGTACCAAATTTTAACATGGAGTAGCATACACAGTATGTGGGTAGCAAAAAAAGTTTGGAGGGCAGGTGAGGAAAAAAATCAAATTCTTTGCCGAGTGTCAAAAAAAACACTCGGCAAAAGAGCCTTTTGCCAAGTGTTTCGGGAATACACTCGGCAAACCGTAACGGTCGCAAACGGACGACAGTTTTGCCGAGTGCACGGTACCTGACACTCGGGCAAACAAACGGTTGGCCGAGTGCTAGACCTATGACACTCGGCAAAGAGGGGCTTTGCCGAGTGTTTTCTGTACGCTGTGAGTTGTTGTTGTGACACTCGGCAAGCATCTAGTTTGCCGAGTGCCCGTGGAATTGCACTCAGCAAAGAGCCGGTTTCCGGTAGTGCATCCCTGCACGTCCCAGCGGCGCCACACTCTAACCGCGAGGCCGTGAACCCAGCCAGAGCCACCGCCTGCCGGAGCTTCAAATCCATGGTAATCCCTGCTGCTCCAACGCTGCACACAACCACCTCGACCCCTCCTGCTTCGACCCTGCACCCTGCTGCTTCGATGGTAAGCACATGGAGGCCATAAATCTTTTTGTTTGTTCTCAGCCGGGATTTTTCTGCTGACACCACTTGTTAGTTAGGGAATCCTTAATACACCATTAGTTAGTGAAACATTCGGGAAATAACATCAATTAACGTGCTAATTATCATCTACTCCTACATACCATTATCTCTATTTCTTGCCTTTTACTTTTCTTTTTGTCCTTAATTCACTTTCTTGTGACTGATTTGCCCCTCCTCTACTTTCTACTTTCTCCGTCTCAAAATAATTGTCGTTTTTGATTTTTTAAAATCAACGTTTGACCATTCGTCTTATTAAAAAAATTAAAAATGCAAAAATGAACAAGTCTAGCTTAAAGTACTTCTAATAATGAATCGGTTCACAACAAAAAAAATATTTTTTTAAATTTTTTTTGAATAAGACGAATGGTTAAAGGAAGAAGTTTAAAAATCTAAAACGACAGTTATTTTGGGACGGAAATAGTATCTTTTTGCCCCACCACCACCAGTAAACCGATGAGTCCCCCGGCAAAGCATCGATCCCAATTCCTAGGTGAAACATCGATCCCAGGCCAGAGGCGGCCGGCGCATCCTGGCCCCCGTCGCCGAGCAGGGCATCGATCCCAGGCCAGAAACTGGGTGCGTCCTGGCCCCCCGTCGCCGAGCAGGCCAGGCGTGGGCACCGTGGGATCTTCATGTTCTCCAGATTCTGCTCGACCACGCGCAACTGCAAGCACTCCGGTCTTCAGCGACCTGCACGTGATGGTGACAATGGCTGATTGCGATCACTAGGTTTGAGAGCCGAGGAAGAGGCAGCAAAACTGAATTTGCAACGAGATGGGTTGGACAGTGGACATGATGCACAAATTTCAGTAGACGATAAAGCTAAAAATGAGCCAAAGTTTACAATTGACAAAGAAAATTCAAAAATCAAGAAGGGTGAGACCTTTCCATCCATGGTAGATTTCAGAATGACTTTGAGGCAATATGCCATCATGAAGGAGTTTGAAGTGCATAAGGTAGTTACCGATAAGAAGAGGTATAGAGCTGAATGCAAGGCATGGGTGTCTTTAGAGGATTGTTGCTAATAGACTAGTGGGTCAGCCAACTGTTGAGGTAATGCATATCCTTTTGTAGAAAACACTTCTTTAACTAACATTATTTTAATACATGTCTACATTTCTTTTTTTTAGATCACCATGATCCCTGATGAGCATGAGTGTATGGGCACTAGTAAGTTAGTAAACACTATGGCATCGGCGAAGTGGGTTTCCGAGAAAGTTGTTGCATGGCTGAGGAAGAAACCATCTTTGGGAGCGGCTGAACTGCAAGACAAGCTGCTAGAAAAGTATGGTATAGAGCTTGGTTACAGTACTGTTTGAGAAGCAGTTATGATGAGTGGCAAATGACTGGAAAACCTTGCACTCATGCTTTGGCTTTTATTCAGATGTCCCTAGATGTTGATATGGGGGCATATGTCCATTAGTACATGGCTGATGCTTGGACGGGCACAGGGCTGTGACGGCCGGCCGACCTCGCCTTTTGAAGCACCCTCGCCTGGAGACACAGGGGGGCTGTGACAGGACGCCACTGACCATCGCCGTCGCCCTCGCCTGGAGACGCAGAGAGCCTCTCATGGCCATCAACCTCTCTTGGGTGCCCTCGCCGGTCCCGGTGACGAACCGGATTCCAGTCAACTCGAACGTAACGATGGGGGCAGGTTGGTTCGGTTGATTCTAACAAGGGGAAATGGTCAGGAATAATAGAAACTTTGCCAAGAAAAAGAGAAAACAGAGAAAATTAAGATAATGAAAAACAGAGAAAATTAAGATAATGGCACTTAGGAGAAGAAAATTAGATTAATTGATATTGTTTCCCAGATGTTCTACTAACTAATGGTGTATTAAGGATTCCCTTACTAACAAGTGGTGTCACACAAAAAATCCTGAGATTAGGAGCCCTAACTATGGTTTAGCCGATTAGGAGAAAAGATTTATTCAGAAAGTTCAGATGACTGAGGCCTCAGCATGCCCTTGACTCTCTAGACTCATGCTTCATCATGGTCACCACGTGTGAAATGCTAATTTGACAGAGTTCTTTGCATCATAGTCACCACATTATATTGCTTGGTCAGACAATTTATTATGATTTGGCAGTATGAATCAGCAGTAGCCAAGTTGGATAATGCATTTTCATTGATAGATTATTCCATCGTTCTACCATTCTTCTTGTCTTGTTGATTGTAGCTGACAAAGGCAGAGACTTGTTGATCAGGTAGTTCTCCATCTAAAGATTGGCTAGTAAGTTAATCTACAGATATAACGAAGGAAGCCCTCTGTTCAAAGTAGAATTCAACTCATTGGTAGCCTTTTAGTCCGAATAATAATAATCGTCATACATAAATAATTATATACGGGCATCGCTGAACAGCATACATCAGCTTGTCGCATCCTTTTACCTGATTATAATGACACTTAATGCTACCTTCGCTGCAGATAACTGAAACGGTGATCCAGGGATTGATTACATTTTTAAGAGCAGTATAGACATGTACTGGCCTCATTGCAAAGGAAGATCGTTGTGGGTGTATACTACTACCTCTGTCCCAATAGAAGTCTATTTCTAGGGTTTGTTGACTATGACTTTGACCAATAATTTCTATAAATTAAATTAAATTTAAGAGTAAATTTCACAAAACTACATGTTCTTTCACAAAACTACAGATTTAAGAGGATGTATCACAAACTACAGATTTTATACATTCTTGTATCACAAAATTACAGATTTAATAGTTATATAAAAAACTACAGATTTAGTGTTTATGAGTATCACAAAGCTACAGATTTTGTAAAGTCTAAATCTATAGTTTTGTGATACACTGACTCTTTAAACTTGTAGTTCTATGATAGGTAACAAAACTTGTAGTTTTGTGACACACCTTCTTAAATATATACTTTTGTGATACAAGTATGTACAAAATGTGTAGTTTTGTAATACACTTTTTTAAAACTGTAGTATTGTGATAATTTCCTCAAAGAACATGTAGTTTTGCGAAATTTACTCTAAATTTAAAAACTTAGTATTGGTACTTTCAAATTTATCAAAAAAAGTACTTTCATAATATATATAATTTATATTATTAAAATTAATTAAATATATTAAAATCATTAGTTAAAGTCATAGTCAACAAAGTCTAGAAATAGACTTCTATTGGGACGGAGGGAGTACTCCTTTGTCACCGTTTACCACTTGGCCGTTTACATGAGAAAAAGAATCCATTAGTATACTGTGAGAAGATTAACACTGTTAGTGAAAGTGTACTAGCAAGTATTATGAATATTCTAACAAAGTGTTTATGACCAAAAACCATGTGCTTTACCTGTGTCCTGCATTCCTGCCGCATGGTTGGAATTGTACGCCCTGTGTTCATTTTTTAAACCAGTAAGAATGTGCATTACCCCACGTCCGCTCCGGGCCAGCCCTCACTCCCACAGTCAATTCAGTCTACCTTTTTTTTATCTAGGGGCTGCTTCGTCAAGATGGGTTGGATGTTCCAAGTATGTGGTTTTATCTACTTTCTTGATCATTCTGAAAGAATCACAGTATGAGAAATGGGAACAAGTTGTTTCAAGCAGTAAGGCTAGTTGTTTTGCTCTCCTATACAGATTACAGGCCTTTGATTGTCATCAGTTGATCTATCTTTCATTTATGTCCAAGGTATTGATTATTGTGTACTGGTAGTATCCTAAGGTTGGCTTGATGGCATGTTAGCAGAGGGACAATCTCTGCTGCTATTGCTGCAGAAGCCGGGTGACACCTTGTATTAGCTTATGAAAGATGCTGCTGAGCAAAAACTGCTTAAGAAAGTTTATGATGTATGGAAATATTTTCTTGTTCTGTCACAACTAGTAGTTTTGTGTCCTCTGATGATGAGTAGCTCTTTAGTTTAGGTTTGAGAAACTTTTATCTGAATGTGTTTTTCAGTCAAGATGATGAATAATGGCTGCTAAATGCAGTGGCTGTGTGTATTTACATACTAGTATTTGGTGGGTTAATTGTTTTAAAGTCCAAAACTATGTAAAAGCAACCCACCAAAGTCCAGCAGCCGTATGCGGCAAGTGGCTGCCTGTGTGTACACGCCAAAACCCAGCGGCCGTATAGAGGTTGCCGCAGAACCCGCTCTGAACCTTGCGACTGATGCAGGATGTGGGGCGGGCAGCCGCATCCCGCCCCACCTGCCGCGTTAGTTCTGGGCGATTTGCTGTGTCCGGAACAAGATGCAGATTGAAAAGCTTTTCCCCGCGTCCTCTGATGGTTTGTTTCATGGAATATCCTTTATACAGAAATGGCTGGTGTTGGTGAAAGAAGCTGATAAGGAAAGTCTTCAAGCACTCCTGCAGAATGTGTTTGAAAAGCTGAAGAACTTGCCCAAGCCCTTGTTCATTTCGGATGTTGGAGTCATCTGATCTATCTTGTGTTTTTTTATTTTTTTGAGAAGGACTGATCTATCTTGTGTTGGAGTTCCCAGGATGCGACTTGTTTCTTTCTCACTCTGGTGTGGTCTGTAAAGGTTCCAGCTCTAGTTTGGTGCCCATGTTTGGGTTTTTGGTGCCCGGATGGCGTTTGCTCTCTTTATGCTACTGGAGCTTTGCTTGCTACTGGTCATGTTAGGAATCTGTAATCTGTAGTTTGGCAGTCCTGTCAGGAGCTAAGGAGCTCGGTTGATGGCTGTCCTTTGTGCTTTGGTCTTTTGTTAAACCGGTAACCTCACTGATGTCCTTTTGTTGGCTTTCTATAAAAGCCGGAGAATGTGTCCCCTCTATCAAAAAAAAAAAAAAAAAAAGATGCACCATACAAGGAAAAATTCCCATAGAACATCAGATCGAGAATTTGTTTTCAGATGCCTATTATAGTAACTTATACTCCCATATATATGTTTTGTAATTTATACTCACTGAGACTTTTTTTTTTCAACAGAAAAGCGAGCATTTCATTCATCAGAAACAGGTTTACATTTTTGAGCAACCAATCACTCTACACACATTGCTGAATGTAAATGCCAAACTACAGAATGTCTCGTGCGTTTAGATAGTTGAGCTAATTCATGGGCAACTCTATTTTGCTCTCTTCTCACAAAATTCACCTCAAAACCTGGCAGCAACCGACTTGATTCCAGCGCCTCCTCCAGGATAAAGTGGAAGCTTGTCCTTTGATTGGTATGATTTTTCAGCATTGTCACAATCGTAGCACAATCCATCTCTAGAATTCCCTTCTCCTTGCACCATTCAGCCACTAGGATAATACCCTCCCGTGCCGCATCGCTTCTGTTTCTTCCGCCGCGTCCTGTGAAGTAAACAATGTGCCCCGGGAACTGAGGAGAACCTTACCATTTTCATCCCAAATTACTACTCCCAATCCTGCATTTCCTGTTGCTGGATCAAAAGCACCGTCAACATTGATCTTAATATGTCCTTCTGGAGGTGGAATCCATCTCAGATTAATTCAGTTTATCCTGCACATTCTCCACTTTCTGTTTTTTTCATGGAAAATCTTATAATTTGCTTTCCCTTCAGGTCTGCTGTTGCTTCACTACGCTCAAGTGCGGACAGTTCTCTTTCCAAAAATTTGAAGGAAGGCTACATAAGCCTGTATGGTAGACCTTCCGGCTGTGAGTTATTTCATTCCTCACAAACCATGTTGGCTATAGCAGCAAAAGCAAGCAAGCTCGGCCGTCCTCATCCATATTAGTACCTCCGTTTTAAAATATAAGTATTTTTAGATTTGATAAAGTCAAAATTTTCTAACTTTTACTTAATAATATTTAGAAATATACATAATTTTTAATATGAAATATATTTTTATGAAAGCTTATTTTACAATGAATCCAAAAAATATATTTTTTATATGATAAAACAACATTAGTTCTTTATTATTAATGATCAAAGTAATAAAAGTTTGACTTTGACTAAACATAGAAATGTATTTTGGAATGGAGGGAGTAGATAATATTGGTAGTAACCATTCTGCACCTGAAAACTGTAACTGCTTGTCTTCTGGCAAGAACCAGTACGTCGTCATCTCTTCTCTTAAATTTTTTGCATGTGGACAAGTAACAACAGCATGGAAACATGTTTCATCTTCAACTCCACATACTTGACATGTGGTAGATGCTTCCAGAGACCTTTCAAACTTGTTAGATCGCACAGCTAGTCCATTGTTGATTAAACACCATGAAAATATTTTAACCTTTTCGTGTACCTTTATTTTCCAGACCGATCTTCCATCTTGATAGTCTGAAGCTGATGAAAATTAGCCCTGCTCATTATCCATTAATTCTTTAGAAAGTTTATAAGCACTACGAACTGTAAAGATTCCCAATTTGTCATAGTGCGAAGCCAGAACATCTTCAGCTCTGCGATTAGGCAAAGTGATCTTCATAATTTCCTTTATATCAACTTCATGGAAGTAGGGCAGTGAAGTGTTTGTCGCCGAATTTCTTTTCTTGGAGATGAAAGCGCTTTGCCTTAAGTTACCAACAAGTGTAACCTGAAATTCGATTTTCATAAAATATCTTCGTCGAAATCTCTTTTGTTTAGTAGTGTGGGTTAGGTATCTATCTTTGCAAATAGAGATACCGAGGCCCTACTTACCTACCGGGTACGTAGGGGAAAGAAGAGTCGGCAGGAGGGCTTAACCACCGCACTACATGTATAGACGTGAACCCCCCCCCCCCCCCCTCCTTACCGTACGTGTCTAACAACATCCTCTTTCCATTCCATTCTGTTCTCATAAGTTAGAGACACCCATATCAGTCTGCAATTTTGTGCCTTACCGAGGACTCATCTGGATGGACCTCTTCAAATCCAGGGACTACGCCAAATTCTGATTTTTCTTTCTCCTGATCCCACCCACCATATAATCCTCTTTTTAAGTAATTCCAAACATTGTAGTATACCTTTCCATGTTGGTGAAGAAATTGTTGGGAATGCCATAACCAGCAGGTCACCATTTCGAAAATATTTTGCTCGAAGGAGTTGATCACATAAGCTGTCTGGATTATCAACTAGTCTCCATGCTTGTCTTGCCAACAAGGCTTGGTTAAGGAGTTTTAAATCTATAAATCAAAGACCACCCTGTCCTTTAGACTTTGTAAATTTCTCCAAGCTATCCGATGTGCTTTTCTTTTCCTTTCTTTTGCTCCCCACGAGTACCTCCTGATACATCCCGTCAGATCTTTACATACCTGTAAAGGCAGCTCAAAAACACCCATAACTTAAGTAGGGATAGCCTGAGCCACTGATTTGATTAGTATTTCCTAGCCACCTACAGATAACAACCTCTCATCTCATTCAGAGCTGTCGGCGTTCTGACCACCGGCACAGTACGAAAATACGATTGTGGGGGCGGTGTGCCTTCGTTTTCGATATGGCCTAGTCTACGGAAGACTCAAGAGGATTTTTAACCGGGTTCGGGCCACCTCGAGCGGTGTAATACCCTACGTCCAGAGAGTGGATTATCTCGATGATAAGAGTACAAGGGGTTCGGGTTCTCTCTTCGCGAGAGGATCCGGTGTGGATCAAGAGTGCTCGGAGCATGTATGAGTGGGGTTGCTCGCGAGAAGGGATGCGAGAGCTCTGGAAACTGGCCGTGTTTTTCCTTTTCTCCCTACTCGTTTTTCTTTCTGTCGTTGTTCTCTATCGCTCTCCGAGCCCTCCTTATATAGGGCGGTCCGGGGTTACAGGATGGTGGGCCCTACGAGATCCTGCCGTCTCGCTGACAGGTGGGTCCTCCACTGTCGTCGCTATCATTCGCTCTTCCCATGCGCGGGCATGGCCCGTCGCGTCGCACGCAACGGCGGGCGCTGTAGCGCCAGTCCGGCAGTGTTGTGTCAGCCACAGTGCCGTCGAGTCTTGTCCATTGACTGCTGCGGCTTCTGCTAGAGTGTCGTCGTGGGGAAACTCGTCCCGTCCCGTCAGGGCGGCTGGCGGTTAGCCGCCGGAGTAAATACGCCATAATGCTGTATCTGCCTCCCAGGGGTCGGTCTCCTCGGGGGTCGGCGTCTCCGTTTCTTGATGCGGCTTTCGTAGATCGCCTTGGGGGTCGGACCGCGCGCCCGAACGCTGCCGTCCGACCCCTAACTCGGGGTCTTACACGTACGAGTGCGGACCGTCAAGTACCCGAGGTACATGATCCAGACAGTAGCCCCCGAGCCTGGCGCCGTTTGCGACCTCTAGTCGAGGCGGCGTTGGGCTGGTCGTTTTTGAGGTCCGTTCTGATCCTACGAGTGCGCGCGAGCGCACCCGTAGGGCGTAGCCCCGAGCCCTCGAGCGATCCGAAGGGTCGGTCGTGGGCTGAAGCGCTGTGCGAACCATCATTCGTTGATGTTTAATCCTACGGGGGCGCGCGAAAGTGCCCGTAGGGCATAGCCCCCGAGCCCCGAGCGATCCGAAGGGTCTGTCGTGGGCTGAAGCACCATGCGAACCATCATTCGTCGATGGTTGGTCCTTCGGGTATGTATGAGCGTACTATATGGGTCTAGCCCCCGAGCTCGGAGGCGATCCGGGGGGTCGTGCACGCGTCGTTCCGACCGTCGGGGTCGGGCCGAGGTCGCTCTCGGTCTTTTGTTCGGTAAGACGCCTAGGACGAGCCGGTTCGATGCGGTCCCTGCCCATGGTCAGCATCGCGCCTAGGCCAAGGCCATGATCAGCGCCCGATCGTGTGAATCGGCCACGCGGCCTCGGCTTGTCGATTAGCCAGTCGTGGGAAGCTTCATTTGCATGCTTCCCCTTATTTGAACGCACAGTGATGGTCACGAGAATCAGACGGCTTCCGCACCTCCACGTGGAGGGCGATCGGACCGTTTGGGAATTTCAATCGCCGGTCGATCCGGGTGGTTAATTTGAATTCGAATGGACGGCATCGGTGACGCGGCGGTTCGTGCGCCCGCGTCATGTCGTCTGCCAGTCGTACTCTGGCAGCCGTCTTGTCAGAGTAACGTTGGCGCCCTGGCCGCAGCGGATGCGGCGAGGTGTGGCCTGGGCCCGATCGTCAGCAGGGCGGGTGCCAGCGGCTCGGATGCGCGTTGGGGCGCGAGCCCACGATCGCGCAGTTACTCCCACGATCGATCGTGGGCAGTGCAGTAACTGCGCGGGCCGTTTAAAAGGAGGGGTGCTGTAAGTTCTCGTTTTCACCTAGCCTCCTTGCTTCGTCTTGAGCCTTCTGTCGCGCGCGAGAGCTCGTTAGCTCCGCCCTTCGCCTTAACGTCGTTAGGTCCGGCGATCGCCGCCGTTTTTGTTCGCGTTCTCCCCGCGTTCGTCGTCGTCATCCTCGCGATGTTCGAGTGGGAGCCTTCGACCGTCGACGGCGCCCTGCTCGTGAGGTGGAGCGTCGTCAGGATGCTCCCGCTGAAGGAGTTGGCGTGTTGGGTGGCCGGCTTCGGCCACGTCGTGCCCGCGCTGCTGTGAGGGAAGATCGTCAGCTTCCTGGCGTACCACGAGCGCGGGCTGGGGCTGCCGGTCTCGAGCTTCTTCCGGGGCATCCTCAACCATTACGGCGCTCGGCTTCACCAGCTTGCGCCGAACGGGGTCCTCCACGCCTCCATCTTCGCGACGCTCTACGAGGCATATCTGGGCATCCAGCCCAGTTTTCTATTGTGGAGGTATTTCTTCCTCGCCAGTCTCCAGACGTCGAAGGAGACTAGGGTCGACAAACGTGTCGGAGGCGTTAGCATCATGCTTCGGACCAAGGAGTCTCAGGAGTACATCCGACGAACGGGAGGAGCAGGGGTCGGTAGCCAAGAGAGCAAGGGTCGACCCTTTGGAGGCGGTGGCCGTCAGCTCCGGAAGCCTAGTTGACTCCCCGCCTCGGGCGGCCGAGGTGGCCACGGCGGAGCCGGCTCAGGCAACGACGGTCCCCACTTCGTGAGAGAGCCTGGCCCCACGTTGCCCGATCATCCGGGTTCGTCGACGGTCGGCGAGTTGAGCCTTCGGCGGCTCTTTTGAAATTTGCGTTTCTTGGATTTCAACTGAGCTCCTTCGTAATCAGGGCTCCAACGTCGGCGGGGGCGCCACGAGAGGTCGCCACTCCAGCGCCGACGGGGGGACTGACGGATGGTGGGTCGGTCGCCGGCACCGGTGGCGAGGTTCGGGGCGGGGCGCCGA
>BCLG01000173.1:220912-247808 GCA_001602295.1 Zoysia matrella
CCACAAAACCACGAACTTTCACTCTCACGTGTCCACGAATCCCCGAACTCCCACAAAACCACGAACTTTCACTCTCACGTGTCCACGAATCCCCGAACTTCCACAAAACCACGAACTTTCACTCTCACGTGTCCACGAATCCCCGAACTTCCACAAAACCCCGAACTTCCACTCTCACATGTCCACGAATCCCCGAACTCCCACAAAACCACGAACTTTCACTTTCACGTGTCCACGGACACGTCACAGTCCACGTGCCCACGGACACGGTCACAGTCCACGTGTCCACGGACACGATCACAGCTCACATGTTCACGTGTCCACGAACACGTCACATAACTCTGTGTCCACGGAGAAATCTCTGATTCTGGACACCTGTGTATCCAGGGGCCGTGGACACAGGCCGAACCACGTGTCCACAGGATTTTTTATCGATTCTAGACACGCAGGTGTCCAGAGGCCGTGGACACAGGCCAAGCCATGTGTCCATACAGCCTTTGCGAGTTTTCGGTCACAGACCAGCTGACAACATGACCACGGAGTTCGCTCCCTGTTTCACGCCTGCACACACACACCCGACAGCTGTGGACACATGCCGGGTAGCGTGTCCACGGGGGAGATTTCTTGTTTTCCATCGTGAACACCTTGTTCGCCTCACCACCGCCACACCCCAACTCCGTTTTCAGTGGTTTCGGCCCCGTTAGAACCGTTGTCTCGAACTCCACCACATCGAATCATCCAAACCTTAGCCAACATCTGATCTTGCTGGTTGTTTTAATAGTAAGTTTTATTGGAGTTGGTTTTAATGCGTGCCTTTTATTGCGACCTATTCTTTAGCATAGCTCATATTAGATAGGTGTGCATTCCACATTATTAGCATGATTTTATAGCATCATTACCATGCATAAGTGCGCATATCCATGTTAGTTTTAAGTATTATAGTTTAAAGTAGAAACATATATTTAAGTAAATATTAATTAGCCGCATATTTATTGCACTTCATGTTAGCATGCATTAATAGGGTATTCTCAACTAATTAGAATAGTTTAGTTGTGGAAGTAAAATAATTAATCTCTAATCACAATAGATTTTCATGTATATTATACTACAATAGTGCAAGTGCCACCAGTCAACATCACTAGTTTAACTATAGGGATAAAATATGGTAGTTAATCGCGAAACAATAGGAACCACTTGCGTATAGAAGTTAGGCAACAAATAATAGCACACTGTGTACCTACTAACCCAAGATGCTGCCACCTATTAGAACAAACGATATAATTATTTAGTTAATAGCTCTAAATTCAGGTATGCACAAAATGACATAAGCTACACACCGCGTTCCCGCTCGTACTAGAGAAAATGCATGTTAACCCTTCACTGAACCTCACTTTAAGTCAATAGGCACCGCAACATGCATGACTTGCCCTAATTTTTCCTCGCGGTGTTATCTGGTTCTTAGTTGGAGTTCTTTGGATTTTATCGCTCCTTCTTAAGTTTTGTTTCTTTCGCAGTAGTTTTATTGGGCTTTTTCTTTGTGTAGATAACGCTGAGTGTAAGGAAGAGTCAAGCCTCAAGAGGAACCAAAAGGTCTACGTATGAAGAGAAGCGCGTAGATTGGGCGCGAAGCCAGAGAATGAAGATTGAGCTCTTGAAGAAGAAGCCTCCGACCTCAAGCTTAAAGATTAAGGAGTTTGCAGGCAAGCTCTAACCTCATATTGGAACCTATAATTTGCTAATGCTCCTATAGTGCCTATTCATTCTGCTATGCATGATATTTTGGTTTGAAACATTGTGTTAGTCATAATCCCACTTGTCTTTAGGTATTTATTTTTATGCCAGTAACTTGTTGTATAGATATGAATACCTTCCCTGAAAACCATTGACGACGTGTCCTTGATAGCCATAGAGATTCCGTTCCTAGATAGTTTTACGGAATGGATATTACCTTGTTACTAGATCTGCTTAAGACCCCATTTCTGGTGCGCCGCACCACCGCACCATATATCATTAATTTGCAAAATGAGTTAAAAGAGTTTGGTGATGTGAGTACAAATAAAAGGGGCGGGATTAGAACAACTAGTGCTAGGTGAAGAGGGGATGTTTCTGGCCATAGGGTGGGGCTCACCTGAGGTGATGGTGATAGGTGTGTAAGCTACGTTGTGGTCCACCTGCCGTGGACGAGACCGCCACCCCTGCCATAGAAGGAACGGTTCGTTAGCCCTCGACTTGGTAATTCCCGTGCAACCACAGAACCTGTACATTTTGGGCAGGACTTATTCCCTCTACGTATTCTTTGCACATCAAACCACTAGGGGTCAGTAGTGAAGACACAAGGGAACAGGAGAAGGGCGTGAGATGACTCGCTGCCTGCCCTTCGACGGTAATTGCCCGCGCCACGGAAGCGTAAGCCCGCGGATATCGCCCCTGGTTTGGTAATACCTAGGATTGGAGGGGACCAGAAAAAGGCGTGAATGCAGTGGATTTTCACGACCCGGCTCCGGGAATGTACCGACGCGTCATCGACGGCCTGGAAAACCCCGAGGGATGGCCCCTGTTTGCACCTTGGGTGGAATCTGTAGAAATCTGCGTAGATGTGGGATAGGCGTTATGCAACTCTAATGATCAGGAGTAGCATAACCTGTGGGTACAGTGTACAACCTCTGCAGAGTTAAAAATCCTTTCGGATAAGCTGTTGTCACGGTATTGACATGCTACTGTTCGGGCGCCCTACGATTAGATTTTCTATACTGCCTTGATGTCTGAGTGGGTGTAGCTACCCGTGTTTTGGAAAGTGTCTGGAGGGGATAGTGGAGGCCCTTCCAGTTAAAACTTAGGAACTGGCGAGAACAGCTTATACTCCCCTAGGTCCAACTTATTAAAATATGAATAATAAATGCTTTCACTCTATTTTGAAAATTCTGTAGTGAACCTTGCATAAAACTGGCTTTTTACAACATGGACCCTGCTGCCTCATCCTTGCTACAACCAATGTGCATTTATATTTATACCTTCACTTAGTGTTGGAGCTTGCTGAGTACCCTATGTACTCACCCGCCTGCATTTGTAGTTTTAGACAGTGAGGATCGCGTAGGGTGATGTGCTGGTTTCGTTCTGCTTCTCAAGTTTGCTTGTGGATTTGGGCCTGGTGTTTTGCTGCCTGCTCTGCTTTTAATTGGACGACCGGTGTAGGATCGTAGAGATCCTCACGATGTAGCCGCTAAAAGTCCTGTCTCAGGTTAGTTTTTCTTTTCGAAGTATGCTTCCGATATACATTCTGTTGTGTTGTGCGTATCAGCTACTGATCCAGGGGATGATATGTGTATCATAGTGCATCTCAGAAACGGGGTGCCCATAGATTCCGACCCAGCTGGTCGTGGAAACACTTCTGCATACAGCGCTGGAACGTGGCGCCGGCGTTCTTGAGCCCGAACGGCATCGTGACGTAGCAGAAGGATCCGAAGGGCGTGATGAAGGACGTGGCCGACCGGTTGGACTCGCGTATGGAAATCTGGTGATATCCAAAATACGCATCGAGGAAGCTGAGGGTTTCGCACCCGGCGGTGGAGTCCACCACTTGATCGATACGCGGGAGAGGGAAAGAGTCCTTCGAGCAGGCCTTGTTGAGACTCGTGTAGTCAACGCACATCCTCCATTGCCCAGTCTTCTTTTTCACCATTACAGGGTTGGCCAGCCACTCGGGGTGGTAGACCTCTTGAATAAACTTGGCGTCTAGGAGCTTCGTCAATTCTTCCCCGATGGCCCGGCGCTTCTCGTCATCGAAACGCCGGAGTCGTTGCTTGACAGGCCGAGAGCCCGCGATAATGTCAAAGGAGTGCTCGGCGACTTCTCTCGGGATGCCGGACATGTCCGAGGGTGCCCAGGCGAAGACGTCCCGATTTCGGATGAGGAAGTCGACGAGCGCGCTCTCCTATTCGCAGGAGAGCGATGTTCCGATCCTGGCCTTCTTGGAAGAGTCGGCGGGGTCGAGTGCCACCTCCTTGGAATCGTCGGCAGGCTTGAAGGAGGTCGAAGATGAGGCCTTGGAGTCGAGCGTCGGGGCCGACCCCTTGGTCCTACGGATCTCGTCTAGCTGGGCCGAGCCAGATCGGACGGCGGCCAGCTCGAAGCTTTTCTGCTCGCACGCGAGGGAGTGTTGGAAGCACGATGAGACCGTGATGACGCCCTTCGGTCCGGGCATCTTTAGCTTCAGGTAGATGTAGTTGGGGATGGCCATAAACTTCGCGTAGCATGGCAGACCCAGGATGGCGTGGTAGGCGCCGGTGAAGTCGACCACCTCAAAGGTCAGCGACTCGGTACGGAAATTGCTCCAGTCACCGAATGTGACTGGGAGCGTGATCTGCTCGAGGGGCGTTGCGTAGCCCCTAGGGACGACTCCGTGAAACGGAGCGTGGCTTGGGCGGAGGTCAGCCTCCGTTAGCTTCATCGCCTGGAAGGCGTCGACGTAGAGGATGTTGACGGCGCTCCCTCTATCTATGAACACCTTCGATAGACGTACAAAGCCGATGATAGGGTCGAGCACTAGCAGGAGGCGCCCAGGTTGCGGAACATGGTCTGGGTGGTCGGCCCGATCGAAGGTGATCGGGGCCTCGGACCACTTGAGGTAGCGGGGGACCACGGGGTTGGCCGAGTTGACCTCCCGCCAGGTCCTCTTTCGACCGCCACGGGACTCGCAATAGGCCGCGGGGCCGCCAAAGATCATCATACAGTCTTCCGGCTCGGGGAAGGCTGCGCCGGCGTCGTCCTCGGCCCCCTTGGCTTGGGGGTCGACCTTGGCCGCCGAGGAGTCGGGTTGGAATCCGCTTCTGAAAAACCTCCTTGCCAAGTGGCAGTTCCGGAGGGTGTGCTTTACCAGCACGGAGTGGTTGGGGCAGGGCCGATCAAGCATCTTCTCGAAGTGGCCATCGTGATTGGCCGGCTTCTTGGTCGTGGGTCAGGCTAGCCAGTTGGCAGCGGCCACGAAGTCGTCGTTGTGGCGCCGACCCTTCCCCTTCTTGCGGCTCGAGCTGCCGCCGCCTCGCTCGTTGCGACGGTCGGCAGGCCGGTCGGGGGGTCGATCGCCCCGACGGTCGGTCCCAGACCTTTCCTCTTTCGCTCGACTTTGGTCGAAGTTAGCCTGTACGGCCTCCTCCCCGGTGGCGAAAGTCGTGGCGATGTCGAAGAGGTCTCGGGCCATCTGAGGGTTCCTCCGACCCAACTTGTGGACGAGCTCCTTGGACGTCGTGCCGCAGGAACTGTAGGCGTTCTGACCACCGACACAGTATGAAAATACGATCGTGGGGCCGGTGTGCCTTCGTATTCAATATGGCCTAGTCTACGGAAGACTCAAGAGGATTTTTTAACCTGGTTTAGGCCACCTCGAGCAGTGTAATACCCTACGTCCAGGGAGTGGATTATCTCGATGATAAGAGTACAAGGGGTTCGGATTCTCTCTTCACGAGAGGATCCGATGTGGATCAAGAGTGCTCGGAGCACGTATGAGTGGGGTTGCTCGCGAGAAGGGATGCGAGAGCTCTGGAAACTGGCCGTGTTTTTCCTTTTCTCCATACTCGTTTTTCTTTCTGTCGTTGTTCTCTATCGCTCCTCAGGCCCTCCTTATATAGGGCAGTCCGGGGTTACAAGATGGTGGGCCCTACGAGATCCTGCTGTCTCGCTGACAGTGGGTCCGTCGCATTGCACGCAGCGGCCGGCACTGTTGTGTCAGCCACAGTGCCATCGGGTCTTGTCTATTGACTGCTGCGGCTTCTGCTAGAGTGTCGTCATGGTGAAACTCGTCCCGTCCCGTCAGGGCGGTTGGCGGTTAGCCGCCGGAGTAAATACGTCATATTGCCGTATCTGCCTCCCAGGGGTCGGTCTCCCCGGGGGTCAGCGTCTCCGTGTCTTGATGCGGCTTTCGTAGATCGCCTTGGGGGTCGAACCGCGCGCCCGAACGCTGCAGTCCGACCCCTAACTCGGGGTCTTACACGTACGAGTGCGAACCGTCAAGTACGCGGGGTACATGATCCCGACAAGAGCATCTCTTTGTCAGTCATTCCTTTATTGACTAAAACGATCAGCCTTCATTCTTCCTTCCGGGGTTGCTAAACCCAAATATTTTACTTCAAAGTGATATGTCTGAACTTCTTAACATTACCTTACTTACTCCATAAGCGCTGGATCTGGATTCACATTGAACATTAGAGAGCACTTGGACCCTTTTTTTATTGTGCCGGGTAGCTAAGTATAGTTCCTGTAGCGAGAACAAAAATTGACTTGAGAGAGTGCTTGAAGAAAAAAAAGTACTCATCACATTTGACTTCTAAAATCAAATTTGACCATTTATCTTATTCAAAAATATATAATAAATATAATATAGTTTAAATAATTTGCTTTGTTATTAGTGGTACTTGAAACACAATCAATAATTTTTACACATTTAAAAAAATCTGTAAGAGTTGTCGGTGTTTTATTCACGGCACAGTATTATTTACGTATACGGAGAGGGATTCGTGCCCTCTTCTTATCGAGGTGGCCTAGTCTATGCAAAGACTCAGAGATTTGATCTGGTTTGGGCCACTATGAAGGTGTAATACCCTACGTCCAGAGAGAGAGTGGATCTTATAAGCTCGAAAGGGGGTTACAATGGTTTACTGCATGAGCAAGATCACTAGAACATGTGCATGGGATTTGTGTGTGTAATGACTTGAACCTTCACCTTTTTCGTCTAAACCCCCTAGTGCCCCCCTTTATATAGGGGTTGGACTGGGTTACAAGGCTTGTAGCCTACGAAATTGGGCGGCCCCTTGATGGGTGGGGCGCAAGCATCTCGAGGTTTATTCTTTTGGCATCCTTTGGTGCCAGATCATCTTACCCATGTCCTTCGTCCGTCCTTTGTCCAGCGTTGGGGCACAAAAGTTGCTTTACCACCTGCCAAGCTGCTTTACCGCCTGTTGTACTGTTAGGAATCTCTGCGCCTGTGGGGGGTTGGTCGCTGAGCCAGTGGTCGACCCTGGAGTCGGATTCGTGAGGCGGTTTCCCAACCATTGGTTGTCCGAGCTTCTTCGCCATCCGGCCCCGACCCTCGGATGGCAGGCCGGCTCTTCGGGTGATCCCAACCCTTAGGGGATCAGGTTAACTCTTCGGCCTTGACGTGATAGATTCTTTCGTAGGCCTTAACTTGGCCCATGGGCCGCGACTTATAGCTGGGCTTTTGTAATTATCCTAGGGTCGTATGTACCCGAGTCACATGATCCTGACAAGACTAATAGTCAAAGTTGATATCAGAAGTCAACAGTATCAATATTTTAAAAAGAGAAAGGATAACTCACAAGTCAATGTAGCTTGGTAGCTCATACGAAAATTACTATACATATCGAGATAAAACATACATGCACAACTACGAAAAGACCCTGCAGTGTTGGGTCATAAGGTTTTGCAGTGTTAGTCAAATTTTGCGACACTTGTCGTATGACATTGCTGTGCGAGGCAGTTAATATCGGTTGTAAGCTACTAAGACTACAAAATTTCTTATTGTCAGAAAACTGATGTCATGCAGCCGACACTGATAATAGTATTAGCAGTGTCAGTCAACATGACTCAGCACAACTGACACTAGTCACAGAAATAGCAGTGTCGGTCATAGCAACGTCCGCTGTTCGACACTGATATTTGTAAGACCAATGTCATTTCCAGAGATGTCATACGACAGACACTGATCTTTGAAATAACAGTGTTGGTTACTATGACGTCATACTACCGACACTGATCTTCGTAACAACAATGTTGTTTCTGATGCCATCATCTGTCCAACGCTAATGAGTGAAGCTCAATGTCGATTGCTGACTCAAGCGTGACCGACACAGGTCTCAATGTGATGTCAATTTTGTCGACATTGTTAACTGTATACTCATGTCATTTTTTATGATGTCAGGTGGACAATACTTTTCTGGATCAACGATGTTGGTTTTTGTGATGTCACAAAAACTGATACTTTTATCATTTAATTACATATTCATATATTTGAATATAAAAGATTTGAATAACACAAACCAAATGCAAATAACAGATTTCATACACAGCCAATAGAACATATATTGATAAAGACAATGTTTAGGGTCACATACAAAAACAAATTCATCCACTAGCAGCTTAATTTACACAGTACTTCACATAGAACTCACAACTAAATCTTTCCTTTACTCGATCATTTCCGGTCTTGTTCATTAAGGTTCCTTTGCTCAGCCTCAAATGTTTCCTGAATTTGATCCACAACATTTCTTTTCCTGCACCAACAAGCAAGGTCATCATGTAATGCCACATCACTCATAGCACCATGGTAATCATCTAATGGATGAATAAACTCATGCATCATGAAGCGGATTATCCGAGCTGCAATGATATTAAGTGTGGTTTCATCCAATTGGCTCCCTTGCACCTGCTTATCTGGCTGTCAATACCAAGAACATAATTATTAATCACTAAAATTCAAATATTTATATCTATCCATACATAATCTTCCTTGGGCAATGTCATGTATTTTTCTGAGCCAGCTTCTTTGTATTTACACACATAGTAGCCACAGTGCACACTCCAGGAGTCTGTTTTGCACACTTTTGGAACAAAATGGAAAGGCTAAGTTTTATAGATATAGACAAAAATATAGTGATACAGATTGTTAAATTACGTGTCGTTGTAGTATATTACAACATTATTGCACTTTGTACATGGCCACCATACTCTATTTGTTCCCATATGTACATTTCTGGTCTTCGCGGCTTCGACAAATGCAGTGATTTGTTTGGAATATAGAAATAGATTTCCACCGGCGCCATCGTACATCCAAGATCTGTCCTTCATCTTCATAAACAGAAAAAATAAAGAGAGAAATTATAATATGGAGATATAGAAAAAAGTAGTTCTACAATTAATTTACTCTCTCTCTCCCCCCCCCCCCTCCCCCCTAATGGTGTAGTTCTTATTATGTAAACCAGATTTAATTATGTAAACTCTTAAACAAATCAATATAAAGTAAGGAGTGAACAAAATTAGTTGGGAGCTAAAAAATCCCACCCTAAGTCTATAGTAAAAATCTTCCTAGATAAAGCTAGGTTTACCTCACATGTGAAAACAAAGACATCCTATCCTAAATCTACAGTAAACCACATCATAAAATCATTAAACTTTCAAAGATGACTTAGATTTACTTCCTAGAGCAATATCCTTTGAAAAAATGGAATCAAAACTTCCCCCTTGTTTTCCAAATTTCCTGGCCGCATAACGGACACATTGTCCGAAACACAATCAATAGAGTACCCTGAAGGGAGGAAGGGGATGTGATTTATACAGAAAACTATCAGTGTCAGACACGACGACATCAGCATAAACCAACACAATACAAGCAACAACATTGTTGTTTGATAGACGACATCAGCAATCGATATTGCTACACCACACTTGTTTTGGTTGGAATTGATGTCATTAGATCCAACAAGGATATGTTCTTCATCAGTGTCGGACATAGGTGGCACCACTAGTTGCCGACACTGCTCCACTTTTAATCAGTGTTGGATGTATATGATGTCATTATTTTCCAACACTGGTGTGGTCTGCAGCAGTGACGATAGGTCGTGATGTCTTTGACGTCCGACTCCATTGTTATGCCAGCAATCTGTAAGCTCGTATTGTAGTAGTGCTGATTCATATATAGGACACCGGTCAGTAGCCTATAGAAAAAGTCTGTGTCCTAAAGATTGAGTTGTTGTGTCCTACCCACAAAATTTTCTATTGAATAAGGGGTGCAATTAAAGGTCGCATGCAAATTGTAACATCCCGTATTTCTCGAACTCAAAAAAAAATGAATGAATTCGAAAGTTAGAGATTCAGGTTCAAAGGATTAAAGGAATTAAATTTGGTAATGCAAATTTGAATTTAACTTGAAATTTAAAAGTGACAGTTCAAACTTTTCAAAATAAAAGTGCTTGGAATATGGGAACTAAAGGTCTTACTTGAAAGTGATTAACATTTTGGAATTTATAAAAATTTAATAAGTTTCAGTTAAACTGAAGAGAGCTCAATTAAACTGCCATTCCTTAATGCTTTGCTGTTTTCAAATTTTTGCAACGTGAATTCTATTTTGAATCTCAACTTGAGCCCAAAACCTAATTTATTGATCAGTAAATTTTTATCGCCCTGATAAGTTTCAAATTGTTGGAAGTTTGGGAGATATTTTTTTCAGACCTCTGAAGCTGGGGGAGGGATCTGTTTTCAGCAGATTTCAGAATTTCCTTATCGATTGACTTTTTTCAAAATTCAATATCTTTCAGTTTCTTTTGAATCAGCCTGTGCATGTTGGTTAGAGTGGAAAACACATGATTAACAACTATTACCCCAAGTTTCAATTTGTTCAGGGCTCAGAAAATATTTCTTTTATACCACAGAACAAAGTAGGTTGTTCTGATTTTCAGCAAATTGTCTCCTTATCAATTAACTATATTCTAAATTCTATATCTTCCACATTCCTTTGACAAATCCTGTGCATGTCGTTTATGTTGTAGAACATATGTTCCACGTTCATCCTACTGAGTCTCAATTCAATCAAATTTTATTTGATCATTCCGTTTCTGTCCTCAAAATGCTTAAATATTAAGCTCGTCAGGAACCCTTCTAGCACGCTGGGCCGACCCGTCAGAGGCAGCACCGCCCTTCATATCTGTCCAGCGGCCGCTGCCTTGCATCTAGCCACTGCAGAACTGCCTTTGTCGCTGCCCTCGCGTGGTGCTAATGCCGGAAGCCACCATAGCTCTCTCTTTCTCTCTCTCGCCCGACCTCGCTTAACCTATCACTTGTCTTCTCCCTGCCGCCGCCACCGTTTGACGTCGTTGAGGAACCTGGCCATCGCTCCTTTCCAAGCTATTTGAAGCCACAAGAAACGAAGCTCCTGAGCCCTTTCTGCTTTTTCTGAGACCCCACTGTCCTCTGGCGCCAAGGAACCAGTGGATTTAGGATTCTTTTCCCCAAATCGGGTTTTAGGAGCACCGTCAGTTCCTCTAAGAAATTTATTCTTTTACGGTGAGCATTCTTCGATTCCGACTGGTACTAGCCTCCGCAGATTGTGACGCCTCTATTAGACTACTTCTCATTCGAATCCATGGCCGAATGTGCAGGGATTTGGGGTCTTCTTCACCGGCGTTCCTCGAGAGCTCGCCCCCTCACCGTGGATGACCCCTTCACGGACCTCTCCGACGAAGACAGTCCCCGTGACGGTCTTCTACTCTCCGCGTTGGAGCTCTAAGGACAAACCGTTTCCGTTTTCATCGATCGAACCGTTCGCCAGCCGCCGCCGAATGTCGCCGCGCCCTTCTGTTCGCCGCCGACGGTCTTCGGGTGAGCAGCTCCGGTCGGTGACCCCTCCTTTGTTCTCCCCAGGCCGCCACGGCCATTTTAGCGCTGGGCGCCGCCCGCTCTATTGCCGGGGTTGGCTGGTCGGCGAGCTCACCGCCGAGCGCCGCCACCGGCACCATGGCCAGGCCGCTCGGTCAGCCGGATTTGGTGTGGCCATGGGCCCTCGATCCCGTGCGGCTACTTTCTATGTGAGCCGCAGTGTACCAGCCCAGTGGGATGGTTTAATCTTTTTCGGAAAATTGTTTATTAATTGCGCAGAAAACTGTTAAATCTTGTAAAATTCATAGAAAATGCATAACAATTTGTAAAAATACAAATAACATTGAAATCTTTGTAACATGAAGAATATTTTAGAACCATCAAATGTGCATTTTCTGCATTAGCATTATTTATGTTTATTAAATAAGGTGCAATATGCATTAGTACATATCTCCATTTTTATACATTAATAAAATATGAAAAATATATATATTTGTCTTCTCCTGATAAATTAGTGTTTTCATGGAATTATTTAGAATTTATAGACTTGTAGAATATTTATAAATAAATTATTACCCGTAGATGCAATTTAATTCATTATAAATCATCCTGTTGCCGATAAATTGTAAAATTTGGTTAGGAATTAGTTTAGCACTTCCTTGATTTAATTGTCCAATAAGATGTGAAATTAGGTCTTCCATAACTATATTAAAGGAATTTAGGATTTGTTTTCTCATTCTAAATAATTAGGATCATGTAGTATATAACTATAATTAACACAATGATAAAATATGGGATCAACAAATCATCAGCATAGACCATGATCATATCTTGGCATGGCATATCATCGCATGGGCTTGGCATAGCATGGGTTAATTCCTATAAAATGCATGTATTTGCTTATTTGCATATCCTCTCATGCATATAGGAAACAACGCTGACGCCGAGACTGTTGGAGCTTTTGTAGAGGATCAGACTGCTGCTGCTGGTCATTCTCTTGATTGTGCTAACACTTCACAAACCCAAGGCAAGCTTTGGTGCATCCAACCCCTCTTTAAATATTTTTCATTTTACTCACTATAGTTTATAGTTAGAATTGTTGTGCATTAAGTTATAGGAGTTGGATGGACACCATAGATGCATTTCCATTAGGTATCCTACAGGTTGAGAGTTTATATTTGTTATGATCACTCGATTAGATGCTATGCTTAAATATTGAGTCATCGGTAGAAGTCAAGTGGTTAGAATCCGCTCGCGAGCTATAGGAATGGTCTCACATTGGATTGGGTTGTTGTTATCACCATAATAAAAGTTGAGACAAGACCGAGATTGGTCAGGAGCAGCAAGATATGGTTCTTGTGTGCATTAGCTTGATCTGTGTTGATTAAAGACCGATCGTTGTGGTCCCGTTGATCAAGTTTAAACAGTACCAAGAACATGCTAGTGATAATAGGAACTAGTAAACCGAGGTAACTCAATTAACGTAGTAGTTGGACGATCCCTCACCCCTCTTCTGGTGATGATATTTGAGAGAGTGCACGGGCTAACCACGGATAGCCCCGAGGTGTGGTATCGCATGGAGGACGTGTACTCGAGAGGAGTGAGACTCGGACCGGCCCTATGTGGTTGTTGTGAAAGGTTGCCGTACGTGACTTTTTTAGAGTGCACGTATGTCATGTTACTTGGGTTTTTTCTGGAGGATGTAAATCGATTCGAATCGCCGTCCCTAGCGGTCATTGAGTACCCCTTGTGATCGATGTCACATCGTAGTAAAAAGTGAATATTGGTGTTGTACATGCTGTTTTGCACTTTAATTAATTGTATGGAACCTTGTTTGTTTCAGCATAGGTTGCTCATATTTACTTTATGCAAGAACCCACTTAACTTGGCTAAAAACTATAAAGGAGGACCAACTTTTAGCATTGTTTTTATGCAAATATTTCAGCACCTTTGATCAGCCCTGATGCATGCTAGGAGTCGGTCTTAGAAGGCCAATTTGATGAGTAAGACTTGCTGAGTATTAGTTGCTCAGGGTTTGTTGTTTAAATTTTTTTTTGCAGGTATGCCTCACGCCGAGTATTGTGATTGTTGTGGCAAGGTGATATGGGAAAGTGAACCCCCAAAGTATTGGTCAATTGAGTGGGTTTCTGCATCACCATCCTCTAACCAGAAGGGATGAAATCATGTTAATGGGCTACCATGGTTTCATTTTAAGTTATGTATCATCGTGTTGTATCGCTTCCGCTATGTAATCGAATTTCGAACCTCTTTTGTGCACTCAACCAAAACCTAAGTTGTAATAACACTAAAATTCAGTTTGTACTCTATTTTATATGTGCTTGTGTATGTATTTTTGGACTCTCGCTTCGTCGAGTTGTCACCCGAGATTGAACCTGGATAGCTAACCCCTCATTTTGAGGTGGGATGCTACACAAATATAGACAAAATAAGATATATTGGCACGTACCAGACAATGTGCCTCTCTTTTACTTATATCTCAATAGATGAGACAAGATGATGTCTAGACTATGCCAGGGTGTTGCTCCACAATTGTAGGGCGCCTTTTGGCTTTTGTAACGTGTTGAGGGAACATTAGGGTTTCATACCGTAGGTCTTGACAGCAACACTTTATATACAGCCACCACATCAGGGGCATCCCGAAGAATTTTGAGGCCCCGTACGAAATAATAAATAAGGCCTAAAATTTTAGTGCTAACTTGTTTGATTTTTTTGCTTTATCTTAACTTTTGATTTTCCAATTCACATTTTCTAAGCGGATTTGTGGAAGACGCGCTTAGAACAATTAAAAACTACATAAATTTGTGTTCATGTAGACTATACTTCTAATTCAATTTGTAATTTAATTCATGAAAGACACATCTTGTAAGTTGGAACAATTTTTAGACAAATTTGTGTTTATTATAGATTATACATGAGATTAATTAAATAAAACTATTAAAATAAAGGTTATAAATACAAATATATACTTAAGATACTTAGAAAATTTAGGCCCTATAGTTATGGCGGCCCTATGCCATCGCACAGCCCGCACGGGCCTAGGGACGCTCCTGGCCACACCTATTATTAGAGTTTGGTTTTTTATGTAAATCATTATGCTTTATACTAGTTCACTGCCAAACTGGTTTTTGGGACCCAACTTGTGATCTTAATCTAGATTTCACAATTGTGCTACATTTTCCTAGTTCTTGTTAATGTTCTTCTATTCATTGGAAATAATTAGCTTTCGCGGCGAGGTCAACAAGGTAATGCATGGTTGATTACCATAGGAGAAGTGTGACTATTGCAGGATTGAGATCATGTTGATTATAGGCCGGATCGTGTGTCTCGCATCTCCACCAAATTGAGAGCTATCACTACCTGATGTAAGATCGTGAGCCACAGACACATCACTATAGATCAAATGTTTTTTCTATGTCGTACCCACAAAATCAACTTCAGTCAGTGTCCTACCCACAAAACCACAGATACATCACTATAGATCAAAAATTTTTTTGTACCCACAAAATAAACTTCAGTCAGTGTCCTACCCACAAAATCTACTTCAATCTGTGTCTCACCCACAAATTTCCCTATTGAAAAAGGGACCCAAATAAAAGCCCATAAAGATGTAGAAAAACTAAGATATATTGACTTGCCTTTCATTTACTCATATCTGTCATATATCTGAATAAAAAAAATGTCCAGTCCGGAATGGCTAAGGGAAGTGTAGGGCACATCAGGTACTGTCCAGACCATACTTTCTTATGCCGTAATCCACAACCAAGTCCTCCAGCAGCCTCAGGCTCTTCTGATGGTGAAACCGTGCTGCAACAACCTAACACCATCAACAGGCTCCATTAGGAAGTTATAATCCAATTTTTTCCCTATTCAGAAAGGCCTTTCATTTCAGTGTTAGCGAGGTCCTCGTTCATTAGTGGCCACACACAAGATCTGATAAGAGGACACACTTCCTGCTCCTTGGAATTACCTGCAATATGTGGTAATTGAGGCTGGTACTTGAAGCTCTGGTGGATTTGATTTTGTCATGAGTCAGAATCATAACATTGCCGGCTGTAGTATGTATAACTGGAGTCATACTGAATCTTGATCTAACGTTTCGATTGAATCATAACCATGCATGCAATGACCCCAATTGAGCGGATGTGATTTTTGGATGAACCAATTGAAAAGAGAATTCCCAGCGAGCTACTCCCTCCATTCCTAAATTATTGACAACAACTTTAACCATTCGTCTTATTCAAAAAATTGATCCAAATGCATAAAATTATAATTCATGATCTAACTATTTGATAATAAAGCAAATTATAACAAAATATATAATATTCATCAAATTTTTTTGAATAAAACAAATGATCAAAGTTGACATCTAAAGTCAACGGCGATAATAATTTAGGAATGGAAGGAGTAAATACTAATTTCTTCTTAGCCACTGAAAAAATGATTTTCTCTTATGTGCGCCTATTTGTGATTTTCCTTCCCCTATATGCCGCTACCAAGGGATTCTCTTTTATCTTTTAGGGATTTATTTTTCTCTTCTTCGGAAGGCTCAGTCAAAGGCAACTTTCATTGCTTCAATATCCATGCAAATTTTTTTGGTGATAGATCATGTAGTGTTGAGTAGCTTTTGTTATTAGGTCCACTACAAATTTAGCATATATTATGAATTAAAATTTTCACATGAATTTAACTTACCTTAGATGTGTTAAAGAACTTGCTAAAATTCTGAATAAATCTCAGTAATTCTCTTTTGTGATCTCGTGTTTTATAAAGATTAAAATTTCCTATGTGTCCTGCCCACAAAGTTTCTTATTGAAAAGGGGGTGTAATTAAAGATTCATGTAGATATAGACAAAATAAGATATATTGGCAAGTATGTAACAGACGATGTGCCTTTTTTATATACTTATATCTCAATAGATTAGACAAGATGATGTCTAGAATATACCAGGGTGTTGCTCCACCATTGTAGGCCTTTTGGCTTTTGTATCGTGTTGAGGGAAAAAAAATTTAGCGGTGCACTTGACTTGTGGGTGCATAAAACTTTACTGTAAAGGTGTGAATATGGTGAAAACTAAATTACAGTCACTGATTTTTCAATTGTCGTGGATGCAGATGCACCCACTGCCATGTATACAGATCCACCCATGAATCTATTGCCCCAGTCACTTTAGAACCATAGAAGCGACGGTTGTTCCCTCTCTTTTTTAGGGGTGGGGGTTTACATGAGGAGAGAATTCCTTGTGTGTCATTGGAAAAATGTTTTTTCCTTCTGTACCGCCGTTTGAGATTTTTATTCCCCTAAGTTCCACTCCTGATTGACTTTATTTTATCTTTTAGAGAATTGATTTTAAAGGAGTACTAAAAATAAAGATGAATTAAAAAGAAAACGACTAAAATAAATAAATTAGAAATAAAATAATAAATTAAATAAAAATCCACAGGTAACAAAGGGATGCAACACGAGGACTTCCCAGGAGGTCACCAATCATAGTACTACTCTCGCCTAAGCACGCTTAACTTCAGAGTTTTGATGTGATCTGGTGCTTTGGTGTTGGTACGATCGCATCCGGCATACAACACCTTCTCATTCTATTTATTCTGCACTCTCACGTTGGCTCCTTGTCTCACACACGCTCTTCGAAGCATCCGTAATTATTAAAAGAGTACTAAAAATAAAGATGAATTAAATATAAAATGACTAAAATAAATAATTTGGAGGCCCTGTACGAAATAATAAATAGGGCCTAAAATTTTAGTGCCAACTTGTTTGATTTTTTCTTTATCTTAGCTTTTGATTTTCCAATTCATATTTTCTAAGCGGATTTGTGGAAGACGCGCTTAGAACAATTAAAAACTAGATCAATTTGTGTTCATTGTAGACTATACTTCTAATTCGATTTGTAGTCTGATTCATGAAAGACGCATCTTGTAAGTTGGAACAATTTTTAGACAAATTTGTGTTTATTATAGACTATACATGAGATTAATTAAATAAAACTATTAAAATAAAGGTTATAAATACAAATATGTACCTAAGATACTTAGAAAATTTAGGGCCCAATAATTATGGGGGCCCTGTGGCGTCGCACAACCCGCACGGGCCTAGGGACACTCCTGGCCACACCTATTATTAGAGTTTGGTTTTTTATGTAAATCATTATGCTTTATACTAGTTCACCGGGAAACTGGTTTTTGAGACCCAACTGTGATCTTAATCTAGATTTCACAATTGTGTTACATTTTCCGAGTTCTTGTTAATGTTCTTCGATTCATTGGAAATAATTAGCTTTCGTGGCGAGGTCAACTAGGTAATGCCATAGGAGAAGTGTGACTATTGCAGGATTGAGATCATGTTGATTATAGGCCCGATCGTGTGTCTCGCATCTCCACCAAATTGAGAGCTATCACGACCTGATGTAAGATCGTGAGCCACAAATACATCACTATAGATCAAATGTTTTTTTTGTGTCGTACCCACAAAATCAACTTCAGTCAGTGTCCTATCCACAAAACCACAGATACATCACTATAGATCAATTTTTTTTGTGTTGTACCCACAGAATCAACTTCAGTCAGTATCCTACCCACAAAATCTACTTCAATCTGTGTCTCACCCACAAATTTCCCTATTGAAAAAGGGACCCAAATAAAAGCCCATAAAGATGTAGAAAAACTAAGATATATTGACTTGCCTTTCATTTACTCATATCTGTCATATATCTGAATAAAAAAAATGTCCAGTCCGGAATGGCTAAGGGAAGTGTAGGGCACATCAGGTACTGTCCAGACCATACTTTCTTATGCCGTAATCCACAACCAAGTCCTCCAGCAGCCTCAGGCTCTTCTGATGGTGAAACCGTGCTGCAACAACCTAACACCATCAACAGGCTCCATTAGGAAGTTATAATCCAATTTTTGCCCTATTCAGGAAGGCCTTTCATTTCGCTGTTAGCGAGGTCCTCGTTCATTACACACAAGATCTGATAAGAGGACACACTTCCTGCTCCTTGGAATTACCTGCAATATGTGGTAATTGAGGCTGGTACTTGAAGCTCTGGTGGATTTGATTTTGTCATGAGTCAGAATCATAAGCCGGCCCTAGTATATATATCTGGAGTCATACTGAATCTTGGTCTAAAATTTCGACTGAATCATAAACATGCATGCATAAAATTCATGGTTCTAACTACGTTGATAATAAAACAAATTATAACAAAATATATAATATTCATCAAACTTTTTTGAATAAGACGAATGGTCAAAGTTGACATCTAAAGTTAACGGTGACAATAATTTAGGAACGGAAGGAGTAAATACTAATTTCTTCTTAGCCACTGAAAAAATGATTTCTCTTATGTGCGCCTATTTGGGATTTTCCTTCCCCTATATGCCACTACCAAGATATTTTCTTTTATCTCTTAGATATTTATTTTTCTTTTCTTTGGGAAGGCTCAGTCAAAGGCAACTTCCATTGCTTCAATATCCATGCAAATTTTTATGTCGATAGATCATGTAGTGATGAGTAGCTTTTGTTATTGGGTCCACTACAAATTTAGCATATATTTTGAATTAAAATTTTCACATGAATTTAACTTACCTTAGATGTGTTATAGAACTTGTTAAAATTTTGAATAAATCTCAGTAATTCTCTTTTGTGATCTCATGTTTTATAAAGAATAAAATTTCTTCTGTGTCCTGCCCACAAAGTTTCTTATTGAAAAGGGGTATAATTAAATGGTCCATGTAGATATAGACAAAATAAGATATATTGGCATGTACGTACCAGACGATGTGCCTTTTTTATATACTTATATCTCAATAGATGAGACAAGATGACGTCCAGAATATTCCAGGGTGTTGCTCTACCACTGTAGACTTTTTGGGTTTGTATCATGTTGAGGGAAAATTAGGATTTTATACAGTAGGTCTTGACAGCACCCCTTTTTGTACTGCCACCCCACCTGTTATTGGAGTTTGGGGTTTTATGTAAATCTTTCTGTTTATACTGTTTCACTATCAAATTGGTTTGTGAGACCCAACTCATGATCTTAATCTAGATTTTACAATTGTATTTCATTCCTCCTAATTCTTGCTCATGTTCTTCAATTCATTGACAAGGAATAACCTTCTTAGCGAGGTCAACTAAGTAATGCATGGTTGATAACCATAAGAGAAGTGTGGCTACAATTGTGGGTTTGAAATCATATTGATTAGAGGCCGGATCATGTGTGTCGCAACTCCACCAAATTGAGTGCTATCACTACCAAACATAAGATCGTGAGCCACAGACACATCACTATAGATCAAATTTTTTGTTCTGTGTCATACCCACAAAATTAATTTCAGTCAGTGTCCTATCCACAAAATCGACTTCAATCTGTGCCTCACCCACAAATTTCCCTACTAAAAAAGGGACCCAAATAAAATCCCATACAGATGTTGAAAAATTAGATATATTGACTTGCTTTAGCAGAACTCTCTCCATGGACAGCTGTGAAAAGATAATTGACATACCCCACTTTTGTATGCCTAAAGTGCACCAAAGAGTCAAGTACCCATTGCAAAAAAAAAAAAAAAACCATGTCCAGTCCGGCATGGCTAATGAAAGTGTAGAGCACGTTATGTACTTCCCAAACTACAAGTATACTTTCTTATGCCGTAATCCTCAACCAAGTCCTCCAGCAGCCTCATGACGGTCAAACCATGCTGCAACAACCAAACACGATCAACAGACACCGCTAGGAAATTATAATACTATATTGCTCTATGCAGGAAGGCCTTTCATTTCACTGTTAGCAAGGTCCTCGTTCATTAATGGCCAAACACAAGATCTGATAAGCGGAATTGACATGCTTCCTACTCTTGGGAATTTCCAGCAATATGTGGTAACTGAGGCTGGTACTTCAAGCTTTTGTGGATTTGATGTTGTCATGAGTTAGAATCATAACATTGCCGGCCCTCGTATATATAACTCCTAATGGAGTCATATCAAATCTTGGTCTAACACTTCGACTGAATCATAACCGCGCATGCAATGACCCCAATGGAACAGATTGTGATTTCTGGACGAACAAATTGGAAATGGGGACAACCTAGAGCTCCTAGCTATCTGCTGAAGATTCCGATGCACATCTCTGTCCTGGAATAATTTTCTTCTAGTTCTTCTCTAGAAGCTTGGTAGCTCATTTCTGTTACGAATAAATTAAGTTTTAAGAATTTTACTGTCTGGAATAGCTTATTTAATGTTAAATCTGGACCAGAGTTCTGCATGCACTGGCTAGTGTTTCTCATGGAATATATCTGAGCTTCTTTTCTACTCTTGATTATGTTGAAGTCACTAAATCTTTACTGTACTAAAGGTGTGGGGGTTTCTCGCAATCTAATTGGCTGGTTAATAAGCACCATCGATCTTCGAATGAATGCTCCAGCTAGCTTCGATGCCTCTCACAACCTCCCCAAGCTGTTCCTGCCTCGCCGCTCTTGCCCATTCACGCGCCGCCTCGGCCGCCATCTGCACAGCCGCTCCCAGGCCGCCCCTTGCTCCTCTTCGCGCCACCCCTGCAGCCCCCACCCCTGCTCCCCCTCTCAGCCCCATGCTCACGCTCGTCCTTGCCACGTCTCACACACGCCACCCCGCCTGACCACCCCATGCAGCACGCTGCACGCCCCTCTTCCCCTCGGCTGTCCCCCGCTGCTCGGACCGCCACTTAACCGGAACTGGCTCCCTTGCCGCTAATCTCGGTGACGAGCAGCCGTCAGCTTAATAGGGGGTGCCCTCTATTAGGGTCACCTGCCAGTGCTGTTCCCACTCGACCGTGCTCACTCCGCTCCATGCTGGCTTAGCAATTTGGAATTATGCCCACGTTCAATGTGCGACTCACCAGAATGCCTACGGAGATAGAGACATCGCCAAAATACTCATCGACGTATGCAGCAGCCACCGGAATGCGCAGAGTCTATTTTTTAACACATATACCTTTGTCTTCACCCTCTCGCCGGAGTTGCCGGCTGCCCTACCGACCCTGCCACGCCATCCTGCCGTGCCCATCACCCACCACGCCACGCATCCGTGCCACCCTTGCCCGCCGTCTGTGCCCGCTCCACCAGCTCCCGTGCAAGCGGCAGAGTAGAGGCGGCGAGTAGGCACGGCACTGAAAGTGCATCTAGGCCCTCTAATGGGTTTCTAATGGGTTTTGGTGGATGATGACGAACCATTCGAAGAGCTAATGACTTTTGTTAAGTGTATTGACAGCGTAAAAGTTTCAAAAAGAAGAAAAGAATGTTAAAGAAAAAAGAGGACCCCCAATTTTCTTGAGTTAAGTCACGGAGCCTTTTCTCAGGGAAGAATACTAGATTTTATTATTTCCTGAGTCTAGGTATGCTGTACTATAAAGGGGGACTCAAATTGAGGTCTCAAAGTGCCAAAATTGCTCAAACCTTGACCTAACTTGAGACCCTTTACCGGAGTATCTGGCACATTGTCGGAGTCCTCGGTAAGGCTTATTGGCTTTATCCGAGAAAGTTCACCGAAGTGTCCGACAAATTGACAGAGACTCCGGTGGCCTAGCAGCCCACACCCGAGAGGGCTCACCGGAGTATCCGGCATAGTGTCGGAGACTCCGGTGGCTCAAGCATTGCCAACTCAAGAGGCCACACCAGAGTATCCAGCAAATTATCGGAGACTCCGGTGTATCGGAGTGTCTTGCAAAGTGTCGGAGTGTTCGGTCAGTCAGAATGTGGTCCAATGGCTACTTTTTAGAGCCTGAGTATTTATACCCCCTCAGCCCCTTTTGGAGAGGTTGGCGACTCACACTTAAACAACACACTCTTGAGCTTCAAAAGCAGTCTTCTACTCCCTTCCAAGGCCTAAGCTTGCAAGATTTGAGATAGAGATTGTGAGAGCAGTGCTTCCACTCTCAATGAGCATTTGCGGCATCGTCGAGCTTCGATTTGAGTTTGTTACTCTTAGAGCTTTTGCTCCTAGACAGCTAGGCGTGTCCGAAAGCTCCCAACTTGAGTGGTGACGTCCCAGAAAGTTTGTTCATCCCTTCCCGAAAGAGATTTGCTAGTGGAGAACTCAACCTCACCTTTGTGGTTGGTTGAATGAGAGAAAGGATCAAGTGAGATCCGATTCTTTGTGAACCTCTCAACGGAGATGTAGAGTTCATTCGTGAACTCGAACTTCAGAGTAAAATTTTGTGTCTCCTTATGCTCTTTTCATTCTTGCAAGTTCATATTGTTTTTGTTGTTCATATTCAAAACTTTGCTTCGATCTACTTGCTTACTAGTTTCCAGTTTGTTTAATTACTTAGATCTACTTTCTATATCATATTTTAGTCTTTTGATTAAGTGAAATTTTCTAGAACCCGCTAAAACTTGCTTAGATTCAAATTTTGTCCAAATATCTGTTTGACCAGAGTGTCTGGCAAGTTACCAGACAGTCTAGTGATCGAAGTACCCGGCACGTTACCGGAGACTCCGGTGGTCTAAGAGTTCGTTGAGTTTGATTTTTTTTCAAAAATTATTTTAATTTATCTATTCACTCTCCCCTCCCCTCTAGGCAACTTTCAGCACCATGAGCGGCTGTTGGCGATGCGTGTGCGCAGCAGGGGAGGGATGGCAGGGGCATCATGGCAGCGTGGATGGCGGTGCCAGCAGGAGGATGAAGACAAGGGTATATGTGTTCAAAAAATAGGGCATTCATGTGGCTGCTGCGCATGTCGATGAGCATTTTGGTGATGTGTCTATCTCCACGGGTATTCTAGCGAGTCACTCGGTTAGTCTTGGCTCAAGTGTGTGAAGCACTTTTGTTTCTCTTCTCATTGAAAAAAAAAACTTTCCACTATAAACTGCAATAAAATTAATGACCACGCCAAATTGCTATAATACACTTTGCAAATATTGCAGCATTCTGGTAGCTGCAAATTCTACAACAATAATTAAAAAACATCTTAACCAGTACAGCAAGTTTCCCATCAGGACACAAGTGCATAACTTATTCCAGCCTATGAATTTCCAGTCTACTTATTCCTAGCTTTTGAGAATCTAATTGCACTCCAACATTGGAACAACACCTTGTTACATGCCCCTTTAACGGATGAGCAGACTAATTTCTGGGACAACTCTGTAGATGTGCACTTTGAAGTTGTCCTCCTTGAAAAGCAGAGAGATACAAACATCAAACTTCTCCAGATTATTTCCTACAGCAAATTTACCCCATCCTCCACTGAAAGCGGCAACAGAGACGTCATAGTATAAATAATTAACTTCCCAAGACCTTCCTTGTGGTTCCCTGAGTGCCATCTTCCTGTTTGTTCGGGGTAGTGACATTCTGACAAATTCAAATGGGATATCCTGCAATATAATACAGTTTGTCAGTAAAGAAGTGATACCCCAAATGAACCAGTGGTGAATTTCTCATATTATATTGCAAAGTTAATGCGAGTAAAATAAAAAATGCAATTTAACATTAGTTTCGCATAAATTTCATATGCTCTTGGCAATTTAATAATATGACATGGCAATGCCAAACGATCATGTCAGATCATAAAGTTAGCTTAGAAATGCCCCCCCCCCCCCCCCCCGGCCCCCCACGCACCCCAAGATGTCCGAGATGATAAGCAATGGCATTAGATGAACATAGCTAATTTCTGAAGCTGTAAACAAATTGATTGAAAAATATTTACTGTTACAAAATCAAATGATGCAAGGAGTGAGAAGCACAAAATTGGAGATATAAACATACTTGATAGTTCACAAAGGTATGATAAGTACACGAAAAAAATACTTCATACAAGTGGAATATCAAGTATAATGCATATTGGTATAAAAATTGAATATTGGCTAAAAATTTTATATTTCAACAATGGTCCCATTAATTCATCTGTTTTTAACTATAATTTCTTGGAATGCAATATGCCTACAACATATTATCATTCCATACCACCTCAGTCCAGATTTTAATCAATAAAGGGCAAGAATTTTTCTTTGCTGATTCTGAGCAAGACATTGGAGCTAATAACCTTCAACAACACCCCATCCCCCCCACCTGGCCTCCTAAAAGGCCACGCCAAGGTGGCACTATAAATAAGAAGATTGTTAACAACAACTAAAACAGAGGAGTGAGAAAAGCATGGGTGGCTTGCAGCAGCAGTGGTTTACAAAGGGGGTGTGATGCCCCCCTCGCATGTGGAAACCCTAGGCGGTTCTGCCGATCATCCAGAAGGATGTGATTTCAAGATGTGTGTAGTTGAAGATTTGTAAGTGTGCATAGTGTTCTGAGTGGGTGTGTGAGCACAGGCGAGTGTGCTGACTACATGAATAGACACTTCAGTGGTACCCAATAGAGAGGCTTCAAAACAATATAACTAAAATATTTAGTCTTATACCTAGATGTTCGGTACTTGAAACCATAACATTAGATTTTTGGCTGAAAGATTAGTAATGTTTAGCATGATTAGAACATATATTTTAGTATAATCATCATGAAGCTTATAAACCAGCCGAGGACACAGGATAACTCTAATTTTTACGTGTAAAAATAAAACAAGTGATTTAAGCTCAATATAAACTAAATAGCATAGGGATGTAAGTTACATTACCATGAAAAATCCTGCATAGACGTAGGATCCCATCACTAATTGAGTGGTGAAAGGATTACTTGATTTAAATTCATTTGCCCTTTGAACAGCATAATCCTTCTCTTCCTCGGTTACAAGACGCCTTTGCGATACTACTAATGATTGTCTGAACTTCTTGGACACAACTGAAAAACATCACAACATTAAATTAGTCACATGAACTACACAGGCAAAATTAAAACAGCTAAATTCTTACAACAAATTATGTAAACTTCGCTTCTAATGAAATAATTCACCGGAGGAAGCAAAGAACCACTTACATTCACCCATCATCAAAGGTCGTAAACCCTTTGATTTGATCCAAGTCTTTCTGTAATGTGAGTGTTCACATAACAGAAATGGATAATCTGTGATATGCAGAAGCTTATTAGCTTGAATGGAACACACCATGGTGGGCATTGCAAGGAAAGATAGCTAGAGCTTGTGGGTACTGTGATACGCAAAAGGTTTGCAGTGATGTCTGCAGCTGGACAGGTCACAAATGGTCAAAACATGTTTCCAAATTGTTAAATATCTGTGCCTTTTACTTTGAAAAAGAAAGAGAATATAATCAGTGACACAATGATAATATCAGTCCCTACCAGTACAGAGCTTATACATGAGACTCAGCAATTACATGCTCATTATAGCAATTAATGCTAACCGTGGTGTAACAAATGGCATCTTTAGTTCTAATCGTGCAGGACAATAATTAACTATGCAAATACAATTACAGGCATTGATGCATGGTTGTTAGTTGTTTATGCAGCTGTTTTACACACAATATGCCTTTGCCAATCAGAACATGTTAAAATAGTTGCATACTTAATTGCAAACAGCTATCCAACTAAATCTTACTCTGGTGTACATCAGAATTATACTATATTCTGAACTAAAGATGCTTGTTAAAAGATACTACCTCCATCCCTAAATATAAGCATTTCTGGATTTAGTCAAAGTCAAACTTCTTTAACTTTGACCATTAATAATATAAAATTAATAATGTTTTCTCATATATAAATTATGTTACTAGATTCTTCATGAAACATACTTTCATAATATATAATTTTTTATATCAAAAATTATTTAAATTTATAGATATTATTAGTCAAAGTTGATAAAGTTTGACTTTGACCGAACCCAGAAATGCTTATTTTTGGGGACGGAGGGAGTAACAGATATTTTACCTTCTCTTTTCAATCACTGTTGGTGCTGCATTAGAAGTACTAGTTGTAACTTCACGCTTCTTTTTCTTATGTTTGTTCTGGATGCTACAGTGCCTCTTCTGTGAAGTGCCACTTGCCATTTTGTCATCCATTTCTCTTACCCTCTTTCTTGTGGGTGCTCCATTACCCTCCACAGAAGGGAGGTCTGATGCTTCTAATGTGCCATCAGCATCCACATCTACAACAGCTTCTTCCTTTTCCTGTTTAACAACTGGCTCCTTATTTGGCTGAACCTTCAGAGCAACAGGAGTATGAAGCTTATTTCTAAGATAAAGGTCCTATTTTGGGATCTTCACCTAACTTTTGAATTTTCAAAATGCAAAAACAGAGAAAGGTACCCAAACAATGTTGCTTTTGAAACCAGAAAAGACCATAAATGAACTAAAAGCAGAGAAGCAACCTCGATGTCCCTTCTCAAGCTTTTTTTTTTCATACCATTCAATCCTCTTGCGCCACTTGCCCACGTCATCCTCCCACTGGAGCACAAGCTCCCATCGCACAAGTCCCCCACACACTCACCCACATGTGCCTGAACCACTTGAGCATATCACCCCCGCCGCACGCAACGAGCTACCTGTGTACCACACCCCGGTGGCGGAGCTAGCTGATCTATGAAGTGGGGGCTGATCTCCCTCCTCGTCTACCCCCCTC
>BCLG01000173.1:247850-262967 GCA_001602295.1 Zoysia matrella
ATAAAATTGGCCCAACAGATGCTACCGATTGGCCCAAAGCGAACGAAAATTAATTGATATAAAATCTATAGCAATCCAAAATTAGGATCACTGAATTGTCATAACTGTATCTAGTTTTTCTGTAATTAACAATGGTTCAACACCGGCAAGAATTCCTTCATTTTCCAAAATTTTAGATAAGAACAAAAGCAACAGTTGTAATCCATCTGCCAGTGGTACACTTCTAGACAATTGGCCTAATCAGCTCCCTGTGTTTTGTGTCCAGCTCCACCCCCCCCCCCCCCCTCCCCTGGCGATGCGCCCATTGATCTCACCATCTGCACCCACCCGCCTTCATCGACAACGACCAAGAAATGTTTCCTCCTTGTCTCAACCCGTCTCCCTATTCTCCATAAAACTAAGGACAACCAAACATGCCAGATTTGCTTCTCTAAAATCCATCTTTTTGGCAAGTTGGCAAGCGAGATTCCCTCTTGCAAAATATAATTTTGGGGGAGGGGGCCAGAGAAGCAGGAGCTCCCAAACAGGGCCAAAAATGACATTTCACAAAGCAACCAGAAAAACATTAAAAAATACCGAACCATTCAACCAAGGAGATGAAACGGAGACAGGGGCCACCATTGCCAGGAATGCGAAACTCACCAATCATTCCCCGGATTGCTCGGGGAAGAACACCTTGAAGAACTGCTCGCCGGCGGTGACTGGCACGTCGTCCTCTACCTCCCTCACAGTCTCCTTCATCTGCTCTCTTCTGCTTCGCTTCTCCTTCCTCCAATCTTTTCCCATCTCCAACTGCTTCTCCTTCTCCTTCCCCTTGTCATTCCTCATCGTCGTGGCGGCGGCTGTGCTGCTACTCCCCTACTGCTTTGTGCGTCCCTGAACGAGCGGCTGCGCAAGACGGGAGGGGGTGAAGGGTCGGGGGCGAAACCCTGGAGCCCCCACATTTTATATGGCCAGGGGGCCGAGGAGCCATTGGACCGCTCCAATTGGGCCGTAACGGCTCAAATCGTGCCAGGCCATGCCGGACTGCTAAAGGGCGCAGCGGTGCCTCGCCGTAACTGGGCCATACCGTGCTGCCCAATGGGCTGAGGCTCCAATCACGGCATGGGGCACGGGCAGGGGTGGCATGGGCCCGATTAATTTTGGCCCGTGGTTTTTTCGGGCTTCATGCTGGCTCAATGGCCCCAGCACATTTGGAAATCTATACGAACAATAATTAGCTATATGTGAGGCCAAGGAAAAAAAAAGGCCCGACTCCTGTGGCTTGTTGGTGTTGAAAAACCACAGGAAATAGTTTCACCCTACTCGTTCAAAGAGGGATAGACTAAGACTCAAATTATAGTAACCCAAATTAATCTTTTTCTGTAAAGCAAGGACGAAAGTGTAGTCAGTTTGCTGTGTAGATGTGGCCAACTGTAAAGTTCAAAGACATCGAGAAGGGGTTGAATTGGTGAACTTATGGAACTCGATTTCGACAAACTTAAACTATGAGACTTGATCACAAGCGAGAACAACCTAAGAAATTCTAGTTGGCTAAGACCCCAAACAATGCTAGTAAGATAAAATAAACAACATGCAAGCACTGGAACGATAGCCACAAGAGAAATCACAAAGCAACTTATAACTTTACTCAACAAGTAAGAAAGGCGGAAAGTAAAGAAAGAGTCAAGAAAATGCTCAGCGATTTTTTCCAATGTCTCAGAAGGTTGATGCCTTCCTCTAATTCTCGTTGGACCATACCCGTCGGAGTACCGGTCCCTCCGGCCATTCTTAAAATGGTGCGCTCTAGGGTACACTTCACCCCCAGAGTGAAGTCACCGACATCCCCAGCTGTAGTAAACAATATCCATTCGCAAAAGCAAGGCTCTAAGGCTCGAGCGCTCCCACTTGATGTCCCTTTTGAGTGGGGGACTCGTAACCATGTATAAACTTGGCGTCGTCTTCTACAATCTCTTCGGAAGCTCAATCACCGACTCTTAGCTAGTTTAGGGCTACCAACCCAAGACTAACAAACCAAGATCACTCCTCTTAAAGTCTCATAATCTCTAGAAGTGTATGAATGCTCTTTCTACTCTCCTACTAGCACAAAATATCTCCAATCTTGAGTTGTGCTATTCCTTGGTGTCCCTTGGCCTCTCACAAGTTTGCTCCAGCAAATCAAACCTCAGGCACACTAGAAAACGTCCCTCTTCACGGTTTAAATAGTCTCCAAGCCCAAAAAAACCGTTGAAATGTGATGTCATAAAGCTGTCTGCTTTATCCAGTGACTGGACTGTCCAATGACTCCATATCTCTATAGACTAGGGAAACACCCTCTCTAGAATTCATTCCATATGACATCGAACTGTTTGATGCATACCTTCACCGAAATACCTTATGGCTTGCACTTTTGGATTCACAGAGATATCTTCTTTGAACTTTATTTTTAGAGACATCGGACTGTCTGGTCTCCGACCCACCGGACCGTCCGGTGACTTCTTCACTTCGGTTCCAGAAAATATATCTTCTTCATCTAGCTCACCGGACTATCTGGCAACCTTACTGAATTGTCCAATGATTGCTCCTGAAGCTGAAACTTAGGTCTTCAACTTCATCTTGACTTTGGCTTCATCTGCTTAGCTTCCTCTGCCATCTTAAGTGCATTCTAAGGCAACTAAGAGTATTCATACCTCCTAACACACTACACCACAGTTGATTTTTACCGACCTTTATTAGCTATCGACTATAAGTCTGTAAAGTGGACGACCTATGGAGGGTCGCTGATTATTTGTTTAGCAACAGATCGTCGATCTGTAAAGGGTGAATAATTTAGCAACAGACCATGGGTCGGAAAAGGTTGTCCCTCTCATCCAACGGTCAGTCAAAAAAGCTAAAGGTGCCAAATCTAAAAACTTTTCGTCCCGAAGGCGCCAAACCCTAAACATTTTCCCCTGCTAACCAGCGTTCTTTCCCCACCACGTGCCTCCCTCATGAAATCCCAAATCCCCCATTGAGTGTCCTGCCTTCAGCGTCCCCTCCATTCAGTGCCGTCGGACACCGTACGCACCCCGCGTGGCGGCCCGTGCATGGCGTCCCTGCGTGCCCTGCATGGCGCCCCTGCGCACCATGCGTGGTGGCCCTGTGTGCCCTGCATGGCACCCCTGCAAGCCTTGCGCAACGGCCCCTGCGTGGCATCCCTGCATGCGCGCAGCAGCCCCCATGCACTGCTGGTAGACGCGCTGCCACCCTGTTGCGCGTGACCAGCTAGCTAGTGCCCCACTGCATGCGGCCATGTTGGACGCCGTCAGATCTGCGCAGCCAGGCTTGTGCACCCTGCTCGTGGCCCTCCATCACGGCCGGCTTGAGTGACGCCCCCTGCGAGTATGGCCAGCCCTCACTCTCAGTGGTCTCCAAACACACAATGTCAGTTCCTGTCTCAATCTTCAATGTTTTTTCAATATATTTGTTATGGTAGTGTATATGAATGAATCTTGATTCCCTATATGTGAACAAATAAATGTTGGTTTTCAGTTCTGTTTTTCCATTGACAGATGAAGTATCATACAATTTGTAAATTCTATCTGCATAGATTATATGCCTCTATCTATCATGAATGTGTGCTAATCAGTATAGTAAAATACTTTATGCAAGATTTCATATGTATGTGAACCTCTGACGGTGTTAGCAAAGAACCAATTGGGAGTTTGCCTGCTGCAAGGAGGGCCTCAAAGCTGGAACAACTAAAAAAGATTGTAATTATCAAATTTCTATCTTCTAACATTAGGATTTATTGTTAATGGGTGCTTATGTGTTACTTACAAGCTTTTGTGTGACATGGCCAATGTAGTTTCAGCTATGTTTATGCTTACTATTTGTTTCTTAGATTCCATTTTCGAAGCTACTTGTATCCTGTGGATCGACACTGAGGCTAGGTATAACATGATCTTTTCCTAATAACTAAAACTGTTCAATGTAGTTGTCATGAGAAGTAACTTTTAAATTGTATGTAGGGAAACAAAGATCTATAAACAAGGGGTGAACAGTTTCCTAGCTTTTGCATTTAGAAATTCTGTAATAAGAAACAAGATCTTATGCCCTTGCAGAAAGTGTGTCAATTCCTTTTGGAGAGAAGATAGTGAAGTGCGGGAACACTTGATATGTGATGGATTTGTAAAAGGATATAAAACATGGTTCTTACATGGAGAAGCTAGCTCCACTTGTGCGAACCGTGGTAACTGTGATGTTCCTGAGGTTATAAAGCAACCTAATGAAGATGATGACATATCTGAGCTTCTTAGAGACTTAGCTTGTGGTTTAGATGATAGAGGGGATATGGAATATAACGGGTCTTTGAGCCATCGAATGAAGACATAGCAGCTATTCATATGCTAGTAGTAGACAATAGTCAAGAGTTGTATCCTGGTTGCAAGAAGTATTCAAAGCTATGTTTTCTTGTTAGATTACTTCACATCAAACTTCTTGGAGGATGAACACAAGGAAGTTTTGACTTGCTGGTTGACCTACTTGCTGATGCAATACCCAATGGTTCAACACTTCCTAAAACTTCCATGAAGCTAAGAAATTGGTTAAATTTGTAGGATTTGGGTACACTACTATTCATGCATGTGAAAATGATTGCATTCTCTTTTGGAAGGAACATGATAAATCTAACTCTTTGCCCAAAACGTAAAGTTTCACGTTGGAAATCAGAAAAGAAGAGTTTAGATGGTAAACATGAGTACAAAGTTCCTTAAAGGTTCTTCGTTACTTTCCTATTAAGAAAAGACTGCAAAGATTGTTTGTGTCATCTAAATCCATAAGTCTCACGGCACGATGAACACCACAAAAAAGATGGTTTGCTTAGGCATCCTGCAGATTCCCCTCTTTGGGAAGTTTTGATCAGAAATATTCAGAATTTGCTAGTGATAGCCGTAATATTCGTCTAGCAATTGCTACTGGTGGTTTTAATCCATATAGATCTATGAATGTTAGTTACAACATTTGGCCTAATATTTTGATTCCATTCAACTTTCGACCTTCAGTGTTCATGAAGGATTCAAATTTTATCTTGTCTGTGCTGATTCATGGTCGATCTACTGCTGGTAGTGATATGGATGTCTATTTTCAGCACTTGTTTATGATTTGCTTGACATATTTATAAATGGTGTGAGAACTTATGATGCTTCAAATGGTTCAGTTGTGTGCTGCAATATTTGGACCATCACTGATTTTTCTGGTCTAGGCAATGTGTCCGCGTTTGTTATATCTGGTGAAACAGCGTGTCCTGATTGCCATATGTTCCCTTAGACTTAGTAATGGTGGCAAGTCTTGTTATATGGGGCATCGTAGGTTTTTGGATCCTGAACACCCATTCAGGTTTGGTGTTGATTTATTTGGTGGTGAAATTGAGCGTAGGTCAGCAGCTGCTCCACTGTCAGGAGAAGAAGTTTTGGAATGTACAAAAAAAATCTGAAAACAATTTATGGAAAGGACCCATTTGGTAAGAAACTAGCAAATAATCGGAAATGTCAGGAAGGGGAGCCATTAGTATTTTTGAAAATGAGACCTATTTGGTTCATGCTTCCATATTAGAAGGACTTGATGCTGCAGTATAATTTTGACAGGGATGTCGATGCCGATGCCTTCTATATTCACATACATGGTGCAGCCTCATCAAGGCGCAAAGGGCACATTGCAACCATACCAGCGACTGAGGATGCTCCACGCTCCAAACATGATGCTCTTGTAAAACTCTTATCCTTTACTTATTTATATTTGTCCTTTCAAATGGATGGAAACAATTCTCATAATTATTTGCACCAGGTTGGAAAAGATGTCATATTATATGCATTGTTGAGATCCTATCAGCCTGTGTCCAAAGGAACAATTGTTTCTACTAAACCTAGTACCATACTTGGAGGTCAGCCCCTTGGAACACAATTTTGTGAAGTAATTGTGATGTGTGCTAAAACGAGATGCAGTTCTACCTCGTCCATATGGTGATATTGAAACAATGGGTGATACTCATATGATGTCAATTGTATGGCCATACAAGAAAGTAATACACTAAACATAATCTTTCTTTTGTTCTGATTTATATGAGTGACAATTGTTTTGTAATAATTTTCTTTTTGACAGTTAAAGATTTGCAACAAGGCACAAACAACACCAACTTCATGTATTTGAGCTCTCACCTTGTATTTTGCAGTACAGTATAGATAAACAAATATGGATCCTATGTTTTAAGTCATTTAATATTTGCTATGCTTCCGATAACTGTATGGTGATATTAGTTTTGCTTGGGCTCAAACAATGGTTGTCTTTTTTCTTTTGATCTCTAGCTTTATTCTAAGTTTTTTCCTTGTCTTGCAAGTGATTTTTGAGGTATTTAAAATCTGTTGCATCTTGTGTGCCTGTCTCCAGTTTTTTGCCAATACAAAATTTTATATCAGTACAGCTGCGTATGGCTGTGACTAGATAAAAGTTTGTGTCATAAAAGTGGACTGGACCTATCCATACCAATATTGATCATTGCTTGCTGATTTTAAGCGACAGCTGGTTTGTAATACCTTGAGTAGTATTTTTTTTTTCTTTATGTTTCATGCTGCAACCAATCAACTTCATCAGATTGCTTGTTAAACTTCATTTTCAGGCAATGCTCGGTGTTGAGAGCAAATATTGGATGAGTAACTATAGCAGAAGCTAACTTTTGGAACTAGACCCTTTTGTGTATTTTGTATGTAGTTGGTATACAAATCATGGGCAAAAGAAACATGATCGTATATGACTATATTGCCATCATTTGTAATTTATAATCTGGTACTAGAGTCATGGTGGTAAGTTTGGTCTATTGTAAGTTGTGACAACTTGTAGTAAATGTTTAAGTAATGCTAAATGAATTTATTGTTCATAAGATTTATCATGTCGGTGTGTGGATTATGTGTGATTTGTTTTCACATGGTGGAAGGCACTAATTGTGCACTGTGATGATATTTGTTTGTGGGTTATTAGTGCTAATTGTTTGGATAGTTGCTTATACATTTGAATGATTGGCAACGGACTGTTGGTCGGCAAATATATTAATACCAACTGGTAGTCAGTTGGTAATTCATATTAACAGCCTTGGGCAGTGTGTCGGTGAAGCTCACTATTTAGCAACCGATGGTTGGTCGGTGAAAAGGTGTCGGTAAAAGTTTTACTGACACCACTTACAGCGACAGATAATATGGGTTGGTAAAGGTTTTTACCGACCTATGGTAAGTCGTGGAAGGCCCTCTAGCGACCAACAGTATGTCGGTAATAGTATACCCTGGTATAGTGACACTTGTATGACCAGAAAGAAATGACTTAACCCCTTTAATAGTATCAGTGATCCTATAGATTCTCTAGCTAGTCCATAGTCTTGGTCCTCCAACGCTCGATACTCCTCATCTTAGGATCGTCCTTGACATCCATCGAGAAAGCCCACCATGTTGATGTAGAATTTGCGGGATGATACCTACAATCACACATATTACCCATGGTGTTCACTTAATAACCAAAATCTAATCATAACTTTTGGGGGACTACAAAGATTAAGTTAACACCCATGCAACATGTGCATGGGCATGAGCCGTATTTAGACCTAACTATTATAGAATGCTATCAAAGTCGACCTTTGCTACGTCATGAACGCATACGGTCAGGAGCGCAAATATGGTGTGCATGGCGGGTGGGCCCTGTATAGTCACGGCATGACATGAATGCTGGCAGTGACAAACGGACGTGGCAGGGAGGATTGATTCTGTTCGTCTATCCTGATTATGGGTGAGTTGTCTTGTGGTGACATCGATCCTTTGAGGGTGAGAGTCTGTGTGGCCAGTGAGAAAAAGGTCCAACTCTCGTGGTTTGTTGGTGTGGGTAAACCACGAGAAATAGTCCACCTTGCTATTTCAAAGAGGGATGGAGCAACTTAAATAGTCAGCGACCTAATCTATAGTAACCTCGGGTTAATACTTATATGGGAAGCGAGAACAAAAGTGTAAGCGGGTTGCTTTGTAGGTGTCAGGGTCCACGCGGCGTGTGTGTGTGGGCATGAGCCATAATGGGCTTGGGCTGTTACACTATAAGTACTAGCCTGTTACACTATAAGTACTCACACTATAAATAAACGTAATACTTAATTATATGTCGTTTCATCTTTTTAGAATGTGCTACCACTCTGGTGCTTCTAAGAGAATCGCGTATCTTAACCCAACATCAGTATGCCAATCTGAGATCAACATAGCTATGGACCACCCGACTTGAGGGGCAGGAAGATGAATCAAGTTAAGGTAATACATAAGGTGTTGGTCCAAAATGTTAGGAATGTTGTATCTGCCTACATAGGTACAGCCATGTACGACTGGAGGGATAGACATTGCATCATATCTCCTTATAACTTTGAGTACCCTTTCCTATCACTTTACTTATGGTACTTTTAACTAATTAACTAAAACACCAATATGATTGTCTTTTTTGTATAGCTATCACTGTATTGCTTTCATGATATATCTGAAAATAGGAAAGGCTTGGGTATTTGACTCTCTTGATCGTGAAAAGAGCACCTACAATGATTTCTTGGATGTCTTGGATTCATAATGACTTATCTATTATCATTTCAATTCTTTAGTGATACGATATTCATATCATGACATAATATTTCTTATCGGTACAACGCTTACTGGTTCTATATCAAGCTTGGAGGACAGCACAACCCAAAACAGAGAGAGAAAATGTCGTACAAAACATATTTCCTGGTACTACGACACCCTAATCTAATAATCAATATCACTATATTTTCCTTTATATGTGTGAAACTTAACTTTTCTATTTTGTTCCCAAAGTGAGCAAAATAGGGTCCTAGGAGTGTACACTGTGGCTACTATGTGTGCTCCTACAGACAAGCTGGCTCAGGAAAATACATAATATTGCCCAAGGAATATCATATATGAATACATGTAAGTATTTGCATTTTAGTATTTGATATTCTCATTTTAGTAATTAATAATTATATTCTTGATATTGGCAGCCAGACAAGTAGGTGCAAGTTTGCCAATTGGATGAAAGAGCACCATTAGGTGCATATCATGATGCTATGGGTGATATGGTATTACATGATGATCTTGCTCGTTGGTGTAGGAAAAGGAATAGTGTGAATCTAAGTCAGCGAAATTTTGAGGCCGAGCAAAAGAGCCTTAATGAACAAGATTGGAGTTGGCAGGGTAAAGGAAAAATTTAGGCGTGAGTTCTATGTGAACTATCATTAATGTATGTGTAAATTAAGCTACTAGTGGATGAACTTGTGTCCATATGTATAGGTCGCCAGTACCATCCTCCAGTCGCGTCACACAACAATTGAACGCCGAATTTTTTGCGAAACCATCGCCTCTGACATTGAGAAATCCAGCCAGCCTTGATCCTTGCTTGATACATGTGTTCAATTGATGTCACCTCCAAATTTTCCATTTGGGGATGTAAACTTTTTTCACTAGTAACATGTAAATTTTTTAATTATTGAAAGGATTTTATCTATTTATTTATTTCTTTTTGAAAAATTAAATGTATTTAGAATATCCTTGAAAATAAGTTTCAAGGTTTTGCATACCATTCAACTTTTCTTTATAAATTTAATTCGCATTTATTTTAAAAGCAAATTTAGTTCATCTGAGAAAAAGGTGTTTTCTCAAATATTTTATTTCTGAAAGAAGTCTTGAAAATATGATTTAATTTTGAAATTGATTTTATTTGAAAACTTTAAAATAAAGTAAAATGAATCTATCTCAACATATTTTTTTAAAAAAATCTTCTCTTATTTTAGAAATAAAGAAAATTAGAAATAGAAACAAAAATAAAAAGAATAAAACTTCCCTCCTTGGCGGCAACCCAACTCCCCCTGTCCCCCTCCCTCGGCCCAACCAGCCAGCTGGCCCAGCAGCCACTTCTCCTTCTCCCTCCTCCCATCAGCCCAAGGCCCAGCCAAGTTCCACGGAGCTTTGTCGCCTAGATTCGCCCCACGAAGCCACCAAAGTCCACATTGCCACCCTCACCATAGAGCCCCCTTCCAGCTGTCGTTGACGCCCTGCGCTACCCTTGGTGAAAACCCCTCGTCACCCTCATCGTTTTAAGACGCTTCCCCACAGAATCCATGCACCAGAGCAACTCCAGGCAGGGGTTACTTCCTGATGGGTGAAACCTTACTGAGCACATACAATCTAGAGGAACCTTACTGAGGACCAAAGGAAGTGTGTGAGTGCACAACTGGTACTAGGCAGGATGGAGATTTTTAGTCACCTGGAAAGAGGGGATGAAATCACTTCTCATGGGTAATGTGTACAATCTCTAAAGAGTGAAAACTATTTTGACAGTCGTGCTTGCAGTCATGAGCAATGTAGAGACCCTCACATGATTAGTTGGATTTGATATGGTTTGTTTTGCTTAATGGATCACAATGGGAGACTGCGATTGGTGCTATGTTGGTGTTGCTAGCAGATAGCCTATAGGAACGTTTGTTGACATCAAGGTGTTGGATATTTATCGCTTTAGTAAATACATGCTTAATAAGAGTGTCTCTATTGCAAGTTTTATGCAAAGGAACCATATATAGCCTATCCATTCTCTTACCACATGTCATCTTTTACCACACTTGTTGAGTACATCCTATACTCAACCTTGCATTTGTAAATGCTGCTCAGTTGAAGGAGAAGTTTGAGAAGAGGTTGAAGGCGCAAGAACTGAAATCTAGATGTGACATCTCTCTCGTTGACTACATGTGGAAGCTGCGCTACACTTAGTTTAGTTTTCCGCTACATTTGGTTTGTAATCTTTATTCCAAGACTTTTGAGTCATTCTTGTAATAGGTTAGGTTAATTCTCTGTAATCGAGACATTATTCTAGTTTACCATTAATGAAATTGCTTTATGTTTGAAACTTAATTACTGGGCACACATATACACTTGGTTTCGGCCTTAAAACCGGTATGACAGTTGATTTAATTTGTTTCACTTTTATATGCTTGCCTTGCACGTGTGTTCTCTCAATTTCATATATTCCTCTTTTATGCTTGGTTGACATGTGTTCGATTGATCTGCTTAATAGCATATTCAAGGATGTGGGGCCATACATCCTTCCAACAAGAAAATGGTGTCCACATGTAAGTGTAACATCATTACTATTCGAGGGATATTAAATTATTGACAACAGAGATTATAAAGCTGGGTAGAAAAAATTAAAGCACCTTCTCCTCCAGCTCCCACGATGGATGTGGTATCCCCTCCTGGAGCAATATTAATAGTGCTCCAGATAATGCTCTCTCTATTTTTAATTAAAGTACCTTCTCCTCCACTACTTCGACGATGGATGTGGTTCCCATTGAAAATCTCCAATTAAAGCGCAATCTTCTCCACTACTTTGACGATGAACGTTTGTTCAGCAGTCAGTGCATTGGTAAAACTTGGATTGGCCCATCTTTCTTGGTCATTGAATTTCTTAAGCAGGTTTAATCACAAAAAAAATATTTAAATCTACAAATTCAAGCTAGGAAAAAGTACAACAGCAGATTCAAATTATGTCCTCATTATATAACTGTAAATTACTCCAAAATGCTAAAAAGATAAATTCCTGTGTCAGTCACTTTCATGCTTTTCATGCAAAAAAATTTTAATGGAACATCAAGGTCCCCACCTCTACAACTTAAAGATGGTACAAAGAAAGTTAATAAATAAACTAGACTCACAAAAATAAATTCCCTCTTGTGTCGTCTATCATCATTTTGCTATAGAACGGATGTATTTTGTATGAAAAATGAGGTCCATGTGAGGTCAACAATGAGAAGCTTTGGTACTGGTCGATGCTGATTATTTTATCGCTCAAAGTCTTGTCAACATCTCATCTACATAAGAGAAAAAATAACTTACATGACTATTTTCATGAGTTTATGATCTTTTTAATGTATTTTCCATGGTATCAGTCAAAATATTCATCAATTAATCTACAAGTATGAAGTTATGAGTTTGTCATAAATTTAGTGGCATGATGCAAGAAAAAACCTGAAGCAAGTATAATTGAGTATGCAATTAACAGCTCTCTGGATGTCTCACTTCACAAAACTAATGTTGCATTTTGTATATTGATATGATGAATCACATATTTTAAAGATAAGAACACAATGCTGCATTATGTATATATATTCACATCCGTTATAAAAGATAACAAAGTTCAAAGGTAAAACTTTTCCTTTATGACAAGGTCATGTGTTGGTGTTATTCGAGTTTTCACCTCCTTGTGAGTCCGGGGGTATGTAGGAGATTCATGGGTTCAGGGTTTAGGCTTTTGAGTTGGGGAGGGGATAGACTCATAATTACACACATATACGTGCATGGGATCATATCTTGCTCATGGATTTATCACTCTTCCAATAGGTCTGCTCTCTTTAATAACGCCAAAATATGTAACGCATCATGATACTATAACGCCTATGTACGTAACGTAACCAGTGATAGAGGTAGAATAGCAGAGTGCCTATATATCTAACATAATGAGTGATAGTGATATGATATGATAGTAACGCGCCTATATATATCTAACCTTTATAGAAAACAATAGCTACGTGCCAACATGCACACATACGTGTGTAACTACAAGCCTAACAAGAAACACTCTCTGTTCACTCTTAGAGCCCAGCCTGAATTAATACTGTAAATTCAAACTTAAGCTCGCAATATCAACTCAATTAAAATAAAGGTAACAATAAACACATCCACGAAATTCTTTGTTTTTTTTAGATTTTAATCCATCCAACCTTCCCAAAACATATCGATGACCATCTGACAAACTAGTGACTATTGTGTTCACGCGTAGAACATGATAATGCACTGGAGCTCTATGTGTGGATAGCATGGAGTATGTCAATTCGTCCATGGTCAAGAGCTTTAATTAGTTTGTGCATTTAATTTCTCCAGGATATTTCCTCGTAGCAATCACATCGATCGATTTGTAGCGGGATTTAATTGCGTACAAAATGAATCCAAGAAGTAGAAATCATTTATGAAACGCTTCGAACTTATGCACACGCATGCATGCACATTCCTGCGTGCTGAAAAAACCATGGGCGAAGAAAACATTGGAGACGAAACCGGTTGAGATACAAGATGCAAGTCTAGTTGGGCATGCAGTAACAAACAAAGCAGCTCAGTTTGTCCTACCACGCATTTACGAGCATATCTCCAAGGTCGCCCACACGTTTTATTTATTTCTTTATATACAAATATAAATATTATAGTACGTAATCAAATAGGATCCTTACCATATCTCTATATATTTGACGAATGAAACATATGTTCGAAAAATATGAATCCGCGATGGAAAATCATGCATGCGAAACGGGGAGAATCAGGGAAAAATCTTGCAGTGCGACTGGAACTTGTTAAGATATGAATTATATGGCCTCGAACATTAATGAGGCATAGCTACAACAGTCTGGCCTTGCCCTATATTAAGGCCTACCCACCACGGGGTCGATGAAAGCAGCACCGATCTGACTAATCGGCAAGAGAATCCTCCATTCTCTCTACGAGAAACCATGTCTTCCATGGTGGGACGTCAAGCTTGGCAAGCCCGATTCCTTGAGTCCGCTCCTCCTCGCCAAGCGTTCTCCCAAATCCTGAATGACCTAAAGAAAAAACAGCTAGAGGCCCCTGTTTTCGTGTTGTCTGCACTGCACCAAGGAGACTCACAGCCAGCACGCCATGGCAGCCCACTGCTGGCAGCACATCCGTGCTGGCATGGGCAAAGGCACTGTCGAGCATATCAAGTACTACCCTGACCACACGTTTATCTTCTTATGCAACGCTCCTCAGCCGAGCCCTCCTCAAGCACCCAGAACTGCTACCCAGTCAGCCATGGCTGAAACATGGAAGCCTCTGAACCAGGCGCCGACAGGGAGGTCTAACCGGATCTTACCATACACTGGCTGCTTTTCCATGACTGATTTAGCAAGATCCCCTTGGCTGCTGAACTGGTCACACCAGAACGTAATCCACACATCAAACTTGCACGCTAGTACCCAGGCAATTTTGTAGCCGCCTACGCCTTGGTATAACCTGCAGGTTGGGGGTTCAAGCTCTCTGTTCCCATATGGTAATGGCGTCGGCACTAGCACAACTCCTGCTGCAGGTGCACCGGAGATTGATCTTACACTTCGACTGGGTCCCCCTGTTGCTTGACCTAAAGCTGAAGTCTTCATTCCGGGGACAGGTCTGCTACGGTGATGCGGAAATGTAAGAACTAAGGGCGAGAATTTAGCCTTGTTGGTGGCAATAATTCGGAGTATCCACCATGAAAACTTAGAATATGAGTGATCTATAAGTGGTAGAATAAATTTCTATGTAGTTTGTCTTTCGTGAGGTCTATGCAATGAAGTTTTTTACTGCTATTTAGTATGGAAGTCGTTTGATATATCAGCCTAGTCAGTAGCGTGTTCAAGTTGTAATGTTAGGACTTGCTTTGTGGAATCATGTCTTATGTATGCTGTTTACTTCTCGTTAATTAATGAACAAACTGTTACTGATGTTGGTTTCTATATTGTTTAGAGAATTGGAAAATACCTTAAATTTTATATGACATGTGCTGCGAGTTGCCGACTCTCTTTCTCAATTTATATATGAGCTATTTGCCGACTTGTACCCAATTCCAACTATCGCTGATAAATATTTACCGGAAAACATGTCAAGCACTATCTATAGGTGCAATATTTACTTGGGTTTCCATATGTGCAGATTAGTCTTATTTCCTATAACCCTGAGAACCAGTATCATTGTTCTCATGTTCGAAAGGAAATAACAATATTCAAGTTTTGGTTCCATAGTCATTATAATATACTGCTATTATTTTTACTTCATTTTCTTAGTCATAAAAGCTAAAGTATATCAAATCATTACGAATAAGTAACAACAGTTTTAGAAACATGGTACTTCCTGTCTTCTGTAACTAACATCATTCACATTGAACCTCATCATAAGGTGGAGGATCCACCACAACTGCTAGGAGGTTCATTTCCCTTATCTCCCTCCTCCACCTTCCTAAATTTCAATGCAGCTATAGCAGGCAGGGAGATCAAGCCCT
>BCLG01000173.1:263324-277587 GCA_001602295.1 Zoysia matrella
CCCCCCCCCCCCCCCATCATCCTGTCATTTCCAAAATGCTAAAAAGATAACATCCTGTATCAGTCACTTTCATGCTTTTCATGCAATACATTTTTAATGGAACATCAAGGTCCCCACCTCTACAACTTAAAGAAGATGGTACAAAGCAAGTTAAGAAATAAATAGACTCACAAAAATAGCTTCCCTCTTGTGTCGTCTCATCATTTTGCTGTAGAATGGATGTATTTTGTATGAAAAATGAGGTCCATGTGAGGTCAACAATGAGAAGCTTTGGTACTGGTCGATGCTGATTATTTTATCACTCAAAGTCTTGTCAACATCTCATCTACATAAGAGAAAAAATAACTTACATGACTATTTTAGTGAGTTTATGATCTTTTTAATGTATTTTCCATGGTATCAGTCAAAATATTCCTTAATTAATCTACAAGTATATATATTCACATCCGCTGTCAAAGATAACAAAGTTCAAAGGTAAAACATTTCCTTTATGACAAGGTCACGTGTTGGTATTGTTCGAGTTTTTCACCTCCTTGTTAGTCCGGGGGTATGTAGGAGATTCATGGGTTCAAGGTTTAGGCTTTTGAGTTGGGGAGGGGGTAGACTCATACTTACACACATATACATGCACGGGATCATATCTAGTTCATGTATTTATCACTCTTCCAATAGGTTTGCTCTCTTTAATAATGCCAAAATATGTAACACATCATGATACTATAGCGCATATGTACGCAACGTAACCAGTGATAGAGATAGAATAGTAGAGTGCCTATATATGTAACATAACGAGTGATAGAGATATGATAGTAACGCGCCTATATATCTAACATTTATAGAAAACAATAGCTATGTGCCTACATGCATACATACGTGTGTAACTACAAGTCTAACAAGAAACACTATCTGTTCACACTTAGAGCTCAGTGTGAATTAATACCGTAAATTCAAAACTTAAGCTGGCAACCAACTCAATTTAAAAACAAAAGGTAACAATAAACACATTCATGAAATTCTTTGATTTTATTTAGATTTTAATCCATCCAACCTTCCCAAACATATCCATGACCATGTGACAAGCTAGGGGACTCTTGTGTTCACGCGTAGAACATGATAATGCACTAGAGCTCTATGTAACGACAGCATGCATGTCAATTCGTCCTTGGTCAAGAGCTTTAATTAGTTTGTGCATTTAATTTCTCCCTGTCCAGGATTTTCATTTCCTCGTAGCAATCACATCGATCTGTGGCCGGATTTCATTGCGCACAAAATGAATCCAAGAAGTGAAAATCATTTATGAAACGCTTCGAACTTATGCAAGCGCATGCATGCACATTCCGGCATGCTGAAAAAACCATGGGCGAAGAAAACAATGGAAACAGGTTGAGATACAGAATGGAAGTCTAGTTGGGCATGCAGTAACAAACAACGCAATTCAGTTTTGTCCTACCACGCATTTAGGAGCATATCTCCAAGATCACGCACACGTTATATTAATTTCTTTATATACAACTATAAATATTATAGTAATCAAATAGGATACTTACCATATCTCTATATATTTGACGAACGACACGTATCTTCGAAAATTTGAATCCGCGATGGAAAATCATGCATGTGAGAGGGGAGAATCTCAGGAAAATCTTGCAGTGCTACTGGAACTTGTTAAGATATGAATTATATTTCCTCGAACATTAATGTGGCATAGCCACAACAGCCTGGTGTTGTCCTATATTAAGACCTACCCACCTCGGGGTCGATGAAACCTACACCGATCTGACTAAAATCAGCAAGAGAATTCTCCATTCTCTCTGCGAGAAGCCATGTCTTCCATGGTGGGATGTCAAGCTTGGCACGCCCGCTTCACTGAGTCCGCTCCTCCTCGCCCAGCGGTCTCCCGAATCCTGAATGACCTAAAGGAAAAACAGCTAGAGGTCCCCATTTTCGTGTGCCTGCACTGCACCAAGGAGACTCACAGCCAGCACGCCATGGCCGCCCACTGCAGGCAGCATATCCGAGCTGGCATGGGCAAAGGCACTGTTGAGCACATCAAATACTACCCTGACCACACGTTTATCTTCCTATGCAATGCTCCTCAGCCAAGCCCTACTCCCCAAGCACCCAGAACTACTACCCAGCCAGCCATGGCTGAACCACTGAAGCCTGTAAACCAGGCGCTGACAGGGAGGTCTAACCGGACCTTACCATACACTGGCTGTTTTTCCATGACTGATTTAGCAAGATCCCCTTGGCTGCTGAACTGGTCACGCCAGAACGTAATCCACACCTCAAACTTGCACGCTAGTACCCATGCAACTTTGCAGCCACCTACGCCTTGGTATAACCTGCAGGTTGGGGGTTCAAGCTCTTTGTTCCCATATGCTAACGGCGTCGGCTCTAGCGCAACTCCTGCTTCAGTTCCGCCTGAGATTGACCTTACACTTCGACTGGGTCCCCCTGTTGCTAGACCTAAAGCTGAAGTCTCCACTCCGGGGACAGGTCTGCTATGGTGATGCTGAAATGTAAGAAGGGCGAGATTAGCCTTGTTGGTGGCAACAATTCGGAGTATCCACCTTGAAAATTTAGAATATGAGTGATCTAGAAGTAGTAGAATAAATTTCTCAGTAGTTTGTCTTTCGTGAGGTCTATGCGCTGAAGTTTTTTAGTGCTGTTTAGTTTGGAAGTCGTTTGATGTATCTGCCTAATCAGTAGCGTGGTCAAGTTGTAATGTTAGGACTTGCTTTGTCGAATCCTGGCTTTTATATGTTGTTTACTTCTCGTTAATTAATGAAAGAAAACGTTACTGATGTTGGTTTCTATACTGCCGATTAAACTTAATAGAGGAGTACTGGCCTATTTGGTCGTTCAGAATTTACCTTGTCAGCAAATTAATTCAGGCACAAAATGATATGACCTCAAATGGCATCTTCCCGTTCTTCAAATTCGGCGATGTTTTGCAATTGTACAGCTTCGACTAACTCAAGTTTCAATTTAGGTACTTTCTCTGACAAAATATTTGTATGCGTTAAGCTTTCAGCCACACTTCCTTTCTCATTTTGTATATGAGCTAGTTGCCGATGATAGAATAGATGGCGCAGGATGACCCGTTGGGGTCTCGATCTCTCATATATATATATATATATATATAGCTGGTTTACATTGAGTAGGTTACAAAACTAAATCAAACAGATGTAGCATGATTATAGAAGATGCAGCTCCAACAGAATAACTAATCACGTGATAGAGATGACTTATAATTCTATATTTATCATCCCACCTCAATCTGGACTATGGGATGCTAAGTTCAGATTGCGCCAGAAATGACCGAATAGTGACGCCGCCAATGATTTTGTCATGATATCTGCTACTTGATCTTTAGATGATATGAACCAATGTCACATCCCAAATCTAAGTTAAGAAAACAAAGGAGAGTTTTAAAATTTTTTGTTTCCTTGACAATCTAGTTTAGGCCAACTTTAAAATTTTCCCTTAAAAGGAACTAAAAATTATAAAGTAGTTATCTAGAAGTCAAATTTTTGAAACATGAAATGTGAATTGGGCAAGTGTTTGAGCTCTTCTTTTTCGTTTGGAATTTTGGTTTTTGGAGTTTGAATTTTTCCCAAAGATCTTAGCCCTAAATTCAATCTACAATTCACCTAAAATTAAGGAGGAAAAATCAGAATTTGCCTAGTGGGCCGGAATCCACTCCAGCCGGCCCACCATCCTTTTCCTCCTCGGCCCAGCCCACTTCTCCGTTGCCTGTCGTCTTCCTCCTCGGCACAGAATGCCGCGCGCGCAGGCCGACAGGGAGGGCCAGTTCCACCCGGCCGCGCCGGCGTCCCCACGCCGAGGAAAGCAACGACGATGTTGCTCGTCGCCGTCAACCTAACCCTGCCGCGCTGCGCACATGAGGGTGATGGCGTTGACGCTCGGGAGAAGCGGTGGCCTTTGTCGCGACGCAGTTGAAGTCCGAGCGCCCCTGCCGACTCACCGGCCTGCCAAGGCGTGGCGCTGGCAGCCGCAGATCCTAGCCACCGAAGCTCGACGACGCCACGCAGCGGCCGAAACCGTCCAAAAATTACCGCCCAATCGCCCCGCTCACTGCCGCGCTGAGCTCCCCCCCCCCCCCCCCCCACCAACTCTAAAATCAATTCCCTCCATGCTTGCGCGTCCCCTTCGCTCCATCACATCCCAGAGCTCATCCACGACCTCGCCCTCACTGGAATTGCCCTCCGCCACCGTCAATTTCGCCGCCTTCTCCGAATTCGGCCGCCGCCACCCCTCTCCGGTGAGCACCACCTTCCCGGCCGCCGTCTTTCAATTCCTCGCGCTGGTAGCTTTACTAGCCCCCTAGGAAGCTAACCGGGCAAGAGAGAAGGGTAACCGTAACGCCGTTTGGCCGGTCCACGTGAGCCTCCGCCTCGCGCCGTGCCACCACGTCGCCGGCCGCTTTGCCGTGATGTTCCGACGAGATCATACGCGTCATAATCGTCATGAAGCCGCGGAGAAGCTCCTCGGACTGGTGCTGCGCAGCCTCTAGCTCTGCAGCGCCGGGAACGCGATGTGCGCTCGGCTGTGCCGGAACGCGCCCAGGAACGCCGAAGCGCGTCCAGAACGCGTCCGGAGCGCGCCCTGGTTGCCGCGTTCTGGCCATCTGGCAACCACCGAACCCGTCGCATCACCTGCACCATGTCGTACACATTCCTAGGAGAGCAGAACGCTACCTCTTGGCGTCTAGTTCTCTGCAGTGTAGCCAGGAACGTGCGAAGGAAACTGGAGTTCACCGAGGACGCGTCCAGAGCGCGTCCATGACTTCCGGAGCACGTTCTGACACCGCCACTCGAGTAAATAATATCCGAGGTCCAAGTCTCTGACCTGTGGGCCGTGAACCCCGAACTTTCCGAAAACCCCGAATTTTCCGTGAACCCCGAACTTTCCCGTGAACCCCGAACTTTCCGAAAAACCCCGAACTTTCCGTGAACCCCGAACTTTCCCGTGAACCCCGAACTCTCCGAAAACCCCGAACTTCCCGTGAACCCTGAACTTTCTCGAAACCCCGGTCTTTCACGTGTCCACAGAAACCCCGGTCTTTCACATGTCCACGGAAACCTCAAACTTTCACCACAACCCACGGGTCCACAAGAAAATCCCTGATTTCGGGCACCTGAGTGCCCAGAGGGCATGGACACAGGCCGAACCCCATGTCCAGACAGATTTTTCTGCAGTCCGTCCTAGCACATTGCCGCTGTCCTTACCGCCACATCTTAACTCCAATCATCACAACCAATATACCATTGGAACCCACATCATAATCCCTACCATCCTAGCCAATTCAAACTCCATAACTTGTTTGATGTTTGTTTCTTTTTCTAGTTTCTTGATTATTCTTTGGTAGTCTTTTGTAACTATTGCTTGTAGCAGAAGAAGGAGAAGTTGAAGCCGCCCAAGAGCCCGAAGAGCCTGAAGCGAACTTCGAAGAAGAAACTGAAGGCAAGTCCTAACCCATCTTAAGCCCATTGAACCCATGTTTTATTTACCGCGCCAATAGACAGCGATGCTAGCCTACTTTGAAATGTGTTAAACATTGTGTAGTTTAATACCTACTCGATCTCAGGTATTTATATTTATGTCAGTAACTTGCTGTATAAATATAGATATTTTCATTGAAAACCATTACCGATGTGTCCTTGATAACTGCAGAAATTTCCGTTCCTAGTTAGTTCTACGGAACGGATACTACCTTGACACTAGAACTGCTTAGGACTCCATCTGCGGTGCTCTACACCGCCACATCATCTACCATTAATTTACAAAACGAGTTATAAAGAGTTTGGTGGTGTGAGTATAAACAAAAGGGATGGAATTAGAACAACTGGTGCTAGGTGAAGAGGGGACGTTTCTGGCCGTGGGGTGGGCTCACCTGAGGTGATGGTGATAAGTATGTAGGCTTCGCTGTGGTCCACCTGCCGTGGACGAGACCGCCACCCCTGCCATATAAAGACCGGTTCGTTAGCCCTCGACTTAGTAATCCCCGTGCAACCACAGAACCTGTACTTTTTGGGCAGGACTTATTCTCTTTACGTATTCTTTCCACATCGAACCACTGGGGGGTCAGTAGTGAAGACACAAGGGAACAGGAGAAGGGCGTGAGATGACTCGCTGCCTGGCCTTCGACGGTAATTGCCCGCGTCATAGGAGCGTAAGCCCACGGATATAGCCCCTGGTTTGGTAATACTCGGGATTGAAGGGGACCAGGAAAATGCGTGAATGGGGTGGATATTCACGACCCGGCTCCGGGAATGTACCGACGCGTCATCGACGGCCTGAAAAACCCCGAGGGATGGCCCCTGTTTGCACCTTGGGTGGAATCCGTGGAAAACTACGTAGATGTGGATACGCGTTATGTAGCTCTAATGATCAGGAGTAGCATAACCTATGGGTACAGTATACAACCTCTGCAGAGTTAAAAATCATTCCGGATAAGCCGTTGTCACGGTATTGACATGCTACTGTTCGGGCGCCCTACGATTAGACTTTACTCATTGCCTTGATGCGTGAGTGGGTGTAGCGACCCGTGTTTTGGAGTTGCATGGTTGTGTGCCTAGGGCCGGCATGAGAATGCTTACGCCCAATATAAAACTTGGGAACTGTGGAGAGGAGTGAAAACCTTTCCCAGGTCCACTCTACTAAAATATTGCAAATGCTCTTCTCTCTACTTTAAATTCTCTTCTAGTAGGGAGCCGGCATGAAAACATGCTTTCCGCAAAACTTTACCCCAAGCTTTCCTTGTTTCGCTATGGCGAAACCCCTTACCTACTTCTTGTTGGGACTTGTTGAGTACCTTTGTCCTCACTCCTTCCGTTGTTGCTACTTTTGCTCAGAAGATGAGGATGACGAAGAAGATGCTGACTATGAAGAGTAGAAGTCTCGTCCGCCGTCAAGTTGCCTGTGGAGTGTGTATAGAATAGGTGTGGTTTGCCTAGAGTCGCTGTGCCGACTCATGCTTGTACTCTAGACTTGTTTGCCGAACCTTTTAGGTTTAGCGCGATGTAATAAAGTACGTGTGATAAATACCACTTTGTTCTGAATGTGCGTATCAGCTACGGATCCAGGGAATGGTACAGGTGGCACATAGACGCTCCTTTCTGAAAAGGGGGTCTCACAACCAAACATTAAGTTGTTGAGATGAAACACGCTCTCGAACAAAATGATAATCTACCTCAACATGCTTTGTTCGGCGATGGAAGATAGGATTAGCAGACAAATAGGTGGCACCAATATTGTCGCACCACAAATTAGGTGGCCGTATTTGAGGGATCCCAAGTTCTCGTAACAAAACCTGAAGCTATATCAATTCTACAGTAGCATCAGCAACAGCTTTATACTCTGCATCCGTGCTGGAGCGAGACACTGTCGGCTGGTTGCGAGAACTCCATGAAATGAGATTACCACCAAAGAATGTTATAGGGTCTAAGGTGTGGCCAACAAGCACAACCAAAGATTTTAAGCATACAATAGCTGGGTTTAACTTTAAGAAGACATTCAAGAGGACATAAATTATCAATGACTCTGGTAGGAAGTCTATTGATAAGATAAGTGTCTGTCAAGAAGGCCTCATCCCAGAATTTGATAGGCATGGATGCATGGGGTAAAAGAGCAAGGCCGGTTTCAACAATATGACGATGTTTGCGCTCGGCCGAGCCATTTTGTTGGTGGGTATGTGGGCAAGAGACACGGTGTGCTATTCCAAGGGACATAAAGAACTGGTTATGAAACTTTTGATATTCACCACCCCAATCTGACTGAACACACTTAATTTTTGTGTCTCGAAGGCGTTCTACATGGGTTTGAAATTGCAGGAATATGCGTCGAGCATCGGTTCTATCATGCATCAAATAAATCCATGTAAATTTCTAAAGTCATCAATGAAACAAATGTAATGTTTATAACCACCAACAGATGAAGGGACAGGACCTCTTACATCAGAGAAAACTATTCAAGAGGTGAAGAAGAACAATGAACTGAAAGACTATAAGGTAACTGATGACTCTTAGCTAGTTGACATGCATTAAAACTGAAGAGCTAGACTTCTGGACATGTGGAAGGTTGTGAAGATTCAAAGTAGACTTGACGACTTGAGTAGATGGGTGGGCAAAGCGAGCATACCACTGATCTGGGCGCACAGTGACATTTAGAAGCGCGTTTTTGAGAGATGATACATCAGATGGCTTAATTGGGTATAGCCCGGAGTCACCTCTTCCTTTCAGCAGCAGTTGCCTCGTTGCTAGATCCTTGATAAGAAAATAATCAGGATGAAATTCAAAGAAAACATTATTGTCACGAGAGAGTTTGTGACCAGAGAGAAGTTGTTTAGAGATATCAGGAACATTGAGCACATTTTTTAGAAAAAGAGGATGAGTGGCAGTATTAAGAGAACATGAACTAATATGGTTAATTTGCAAACCTGCTCCATTGCCGACTTGAACAGTTTCTCCACCATGATATTGTTCACACAGCGCAAGGCAATCAAGATCACTGGTTATGTGATCGGTAGCCCCTGTGTCACTATATCAGTTTGGATCTACTTTGTAGGAGGGAGTAGATGCCACAGCAGCATAAGGTTGCTCTTCCTGATATGATTCATCCATGCGATACCAGCATTTGATCGCAGTGTGGCCTTTACGTCCACAAATCTGGCAAGTAGGGCGCTTGGGGCCATTGCGAGGGGCAGGGTTGGGCTGTCCTCGACCCCTACTAGGCAGGCCACATCCACGAGAACGACCACGGCCTCGATTGTAATTCTGATTACCCTGTCCGGCAAAGTTTGCTGAAGAACCAATGTTGAGGCGCATCTCTGTTTGATGCTGAATCTGCCTCAAAAGTCATCAAGTATGCATATACATCATCAAGAGTTAGCGCCTCACTCTTGGTGGTGATGGACGTGACAAACGGATCATAATCCGAGTCGAGTCCACCCGGAAGATAGGAGATGACTTCATTATAACCAAGAGGAGCACCGGAGGCTGCCAGTTCAGATGCAAGACCCTTAATCTTGCGAAAGTAATCAGAGGCAGAAAGATCCCGCTTCTTGGTGGTGGCGAGATCAATTCTGATCTGGAACGACGCGAGCTCATGCAGCAGAGGAGAACATGTGCTCGAAGGTGTCCCACACCTCTTTACAGGTTTTAGCAGACACCACATCTTGAAGAATATCCTCAGTCATTGAGGAGAGAAGGCCACTAAGGACCTGCTGATCTTGATCATACCACCGGTCATACGTCGGATTTGTTACCAGATCAGCGCCTGCCGTTGTCGATGATGCGACTTCCTTTGGTGGTGCCGGCAGGGATCCATATATATAGCCCATAAGCTTCGTACTATGCAAATGCGGTAGGAGTTGGGCGCGCCATAAGATAAAATTGGTCTTTCTAAGACGGATAGTAACAGCATAGTGGATGGGGATGGCAGCAAAGGTTGACATGGTGGTGGATGGATGGGAGACGGAGGAGGTTGAAGATGACACGGTTGACATCTTCAAAGAAAAATATTCGTGGCTCTGTTACCATGATAGAATAGATGGTGCAGGATGACCCATTCGGGTCTTGATATCTCATATATATAGCTGGTTTACATTGACGAGGTTCCTACTAAATCAAACAATGTAGCATGATTATAGGAGATGCAGCTCCAACAGAATAACTAATCACGGGATAGAGATGACTTATAATTCTATGTTTATCAGCCGACTTGTACCCAATTTCAACTATCGCTGATAAATATTTACGGGAAAACATGTCAATCACTATGTTTAAGTGCAATATTTACTTAGGTTCCCATCATGTGCAGATTATTCTTAGTTCTATAACCCTTACAACCAGTATCATTGTTCTCCTGTTAGGAAGGAATAACAATACGTAGTCATTATAATATACTGCTAAAATTTTTGCTTCATTTTCTTAGTCAGAAAATCAAAAGTATATCAAATCATTACAAATAAGTAACAACAGTTTTAGAAACATGGTACTTCCTGTCATCTGTAACTGACGTCTTTGACATTGAACGTCATCATAAGGTGGAGGATCCACCACAACTGCTAGGAGGTTCATTTCCCTTATCTCCCTCCTCCTACCTTCTAAATTTTAATGCAGCTATAGCGGGCAGGGGGGATCCCCCCAAAGGCTGGATCCGCCCTAGAACCTCATGGGTTTCATGTTGCTCTCGAGGGACCCAGTTTTCCCATGGCAGGTCGCATGTTAGCACAGTGCATGATCCATCGCTCTTCGTGTTAATTGCACGATCACCCACGTGTCGATTAATTCCATAGAATAACACACAGCATGATTCATATATCTTTTCAACATGCAAGTGGTCAGAACAAAATAAGAAACATCACTTTCAATGATCAGCACAAAAGGACAGATTTTGCTCCTGATAAAATGCTTTGATTATTTCATTGGACGTCTGTTTTCATTCCCTTTGCATTATTATGTTCTACGTGACAAAAGTCATTTTGTCGCATACCAGGCCACAAGTCATTGTTATAAAATATACTAAAATTGGTATATCACGTTGGCATAGTAGTTACTGGTAAATTATTAAATAAAGTTATTAATTGAGTAATTTTACATGTTATTGTATAAATTGATACATAGAAAATATTGATAGTGGTTAAAAGATAAATGCGCCATTTTTCTATCGCACAATATAGTTATAGTTGAGTACATCACAAACATATATATTAGAAGTCACAAAAAAAGCAAACATATATATTAAAGCATATAAAATTACATAGTAAAAAACCTTGAATTGTTATACTGTACGGATATCAGTTTCTTTAATTCTTGTTTTAGATGGGTTTACCGTTTTGGACCATTAGGAGCACCATTGGGCCGCAATTGGAGCCAGCAAGCGAATAGTTGACGGTCCATTTTGGTTCAGCACAACCCGGTCGCTAGAGTGAGGTTAATTACTCACCAATGGCTACTTCATTAAGCACTAAGCAGGCATGTTGATTAAACATGTCAGATTCTAGACCGAAAGAATTGTGGATCGTCCATTTACCTTGCATAAATTTGAAGGAATAAAATGACGTTTTACCTCCTAAGATGTAAAACCCCCTCCAGTAATTATATTTATTATAAGATTAAAATTTGGAAATCAATTTCTTTGTTTTGAAAACTAATGTACGTGGAAGGAAATCTCGAAGATGCCATTATCAACAGAGATTTTTCAATTCTTACCATCAAATACGTCGACTTTTCAATATTTACCACCTAATTCGTAAGCATTTCATTTGGAGCCAATAAATACGTTTTTCACTTCAAAACATACCACTCCACTAAAATTTTAACCCTTTTATTGTTTAATATTGTGTTATCATATTGTATAATAATGCATCGTATTTATTATGTTATGTTTACTATACTATTAGCATCACTTGAGCTTATATTATGCTTATTTTAATACAACATAAAACAGTAAAAATACTTAAAAATTTGAAGAAATGGTATATTTTGAATGAAAAACGTATTTAATGGTTTCGAATAAAAGACATACAGATTGAGTGATAAAGATTTAAAGGCTAACATATTGTATAATAATGCATCATATTTATTATGCTATGTTTACTATACTATTAGCATCACTTGAGCTTATATTATGTTTATTTTAATACAACATAAAACAGTAAAAATACTTAAAAATTTGAAGAAATGTTATGTTTTGAAATGAAAAACGTATTTAATGGCTTCAAATGAAAGGTATACGGATTGAGCGATAAAGATTAAAGGATAATATATTTGATGGTAACAATTGAAAATTCTCTTATCAATGCATGTATGAATCAGAGCCGACAGGAATTAGGACACGGGATGTGTTCGTTTCCCGGTTTTGTTGCGTATTTCAGCTGCGGCAGCAACGGTCAGCCATTCAATGCACCATCAGCTGCATCACTAAATAGAAAAAGCTGCACAGTTCAGCAGTTGCTCTTTCCTGCTGCGTAGTGCAGCGTAAATACGCCACAGCTCAGGGATCCGAATGCATCCACATATGCCGGCTGAAGTGGAATTTCTGTTTTGTATTTTCTCCGATGAAATTCAAAGACTCAGGTCGAATTCACGAAGAGGAATTGATTTACCTTAGCATGGCTCTTAAACATACAAGAAATATGAACACAGCCAGGTGAGGTTACTCGCCCATGACAACATACTACAATAGTTCAAACACCGTCACTAATTCCGTTCATATGTCGCCTCTCCGTGGTGCCAGATGATGGTTCTTCCTGTTCCTCGTCATCTTTCTGCTTACCGTGAGTGCGGTCCATTCAGAAAACTGGGAAAGCAGAGCAATCGAAGTTCAGAGGCGAGGCGATCGATGATCACCGCAAGACAAAGGTGAGATAAAGGAACCACGGCGCCGATCATCTGGAGGCCAGCATGGCAGCGGTGGCGGATCCGCCGGACCTGAACGGCAGCGCCGCGGGGCGGCTGTGGTGGCAGCCGAGCAGGTACAGCGCCAGCCGCTCCTTGGCCCTCCTGAGCAGCACCAGCTTCTCTTCCCCCCACTCCACCACGGCCACCACCACCTGCCTCCTCCACCCCCTGCTAGCGCAACCACACCGCTCGTCGTCGTCGTCGCTGCCGTATGCCGGCCAGCTCATGGCTCCCGCCGGAGCATCACCGGCGCCCTGCTTCCCGTCGTCCGGATCCGGTGCGGGGGACCAGTCCCACTGGAGCGGGTAGCTGCGCAGGAACACCCTCCTGGTGCTGTAGTCCTCGTACCGGAAGCTCCGCGCCGGCTTCACCGTCGCCTCCTCCTTCGAGACCTTCCGGTCGGCGTGAAGATTCTCCTCCCCCATTGCTTGTGCTAGCTAGTGCGGGTGCTGGCTGAGGACCCAACGTGACGCGTATATATGGCCACGGCTTAGGAGCGAGCTGCAGGACGACGGCCACGTTACTGTGCTTCTCGTTATTTAAAAAATAAATAAATTAGCTTTAGTCTCACTGATGGACAAGGCACGGAGATGTTATTGTCTGCAATTGTTTGCGAGACAAGGATTTGCTTTGCCGGTAATCCGATTCTGATGGCGACCAGCATGCAAGACGTTTTTGTTTAACAATCTGGTGCCTTTGCATCTGCCAAACGGAATGCTCATCGACCCTTTTCCTGCTAGTAGCGTTCTTCGCCGCCTGCCATTCGTTTGCAGAGGCCTAATTAAATCTTACAGTAGTTAGGAAATAGGAATGTTCTCTTTCTCGAATATCTTTCGGCCAAACCTCTACGAAAGCCATGCATTCGCCGTTCCTAACAAAAGGTGCAGAGGCAGAGGCACGTCCTATAAAAAGATCCACTCCAGGATTTCCTTGAAATATTTCAGATGAAATATATGAAGTATCAGAAGCATGACAAGTTTTTTTCCCAACACAATCTGGTGAGTTATTGCGTTTTTCAGTTCACAAATGTGCCCAACCACCGTATCTTAAGATTAATGAAGTCACGACAAGCACCTCGATCATTTCATTGTCAAGTCCACAAGGACCAGCTAAACTATGCTCAGTTTACATATTTATTTCTTCTGCTAAGATTGAATCGCTTCGATAATGATGCATATAAATAAACAACATCACTAAAAGAGTAGGTTAGTGATCATAATAGTTACAAATGGCTATAGTTTGAATAAAATTGATTATCTTTACTATTATTTCAGGCAAGATTCATTGAAAGTATTGAAGAAAAGAGTCTGAGATATGTTGCAGCTTCATGTAGTAAGCTCACCGGTTGTACTTCTTTCCTTTTATATATAGATTATACATCCTTCTAATATATAAGGGATCCTAGCATGCCGAAACAAAATTAGTAGTAGAGATAAGACTATCATTGTACCTGTCTATATATCCACCTACTATTCACCTATCAAATTAACTCTAGAAATTTTATTTATCTTTAACATACTTTATATAATGGATAATTTTCTTAGCAATTAAAGCAAAAGCCGTTGTGCTGACGCACGTCCATTTTCTTGCTTATTAATTCTTATGTGTTTTTACTACCTCTATTCTAAAATATAAGCATTTTTAAGTTTGGATAAAGTCAAATTTGTTTAACTTTTACTAATAATATTTAGAAAAGTACATAATTTCTAATATAAAAATATAAAAAATATAATTTTTATGAAAGCTTGTTTCATGATGAATTAAAAAAATTATGTGATAAAATATCATTAATTCTAGATTATTAATGATTAAAGTGATAAATGTTTGACTTT
>BCLG01000174.1:2284-21155 GCA_001602295.1 Zoysia matrella
GCGCTCTCCGACGCGCTCCGCTCGGGCGGGGGCGCCGACGACCCCGCGTGCCACTGGCTCTACGACACGCTCCTCTCCGCCGACCCGGATCTCCGCCTCGCCGCGCTCGCGTTTCTGCCCCTCCTCGCGGCGCTCTACCTCCGCCGGCTTCCGCCCGAGCTGCCCTCCTCGCTTTCCGGCTTCGAGGCGGTCCTGCTCGCCGTCTACTCCTCCGAGGCCAAGGCCCGCCAGGGGAAGCCCATCCTCGTCCAGGTGCCCGACCTTTCCGCCCCCTCGCTGTACCACACGCCGGCGTCAACCCCCACTACCAAGTCTCCTCGTCGGCAGCAGCCACCGCCGATCCCTCCACCAGCGGCAAATCCCGTGGTGGGTGTGCTTTCGCCGCCGTTGGAGCCACAGGCGGCGGTGAAGTCAACGAAGCGCGCAGGGATAATCGGAGTTGCATTCGAGGCGTATTACTCCAAGATCTCGCAGATGCCAGTTGCGTCCAAGGTGGATGCGTGCAATGCTGCGTCTGCCTGGGCAGGGCAGTACTGCAAATGCCGATTTGAGCTTGATGAAAAGGAGCTGGAGGAAGATGAGGGGGATTCTTTGGGGTCGGTGTCACCATTATCATCAGAGGTTGAGAATGGGAAGGAGCTAGAAGAGGAACTGGCAAAGATGCGTGTCAACGGTGACAGCACTGGGCAGAATTGCAACGAAGAGGAGGAGGTCAAGGAGGCCAGGGTGCCACTCCCATGGGACCTGCTCCAGCCGGTGATGAGGGTTCTTGGGCATTGCTTGCTTGCACCCCTGAACCCAGTGGAGGTGCGAGATGCCGCGGCAGAAGCTGTCAGGGTTGTCTATGCCCGTGCATGCCATGATCTTGTGCCACAGGCAATCCTAGCATCCCGAAGCTTGATTGAGCTTGACAAGAGTGCAAGGAAAGCTGCCAAGGCAGCTGCTGCAGCAGCTGCAGGGACACTTGTGCCGGCTGGTACTGCTGGGAGCACTGCGTCGAGCTCAAGACCGAGTTCAAAACCAAACACTCCAAGCAAGCAACGGAAGCCTGACATGCTGCTGGTGTCCAAATGAGGTCAAGTGCGCCACAACCAGTAAGAGTGTTTATGGTGATGGTAAAGAGTTAGTTTTTCATGAGTTATGTGAGAGTTTATCACTGAAGATATGTCTGAAAATCTAGTAAACCTGGATTGCATAAGAACATTACTGTGGCTTGAAAGATGGTTAACTTATGTTGGCAACTTGTTGTATGTTAACTTGATTTATATTATATTATTATTCATTGCATATAGTTCATGAATCAACATATCGACTATCCATCTGATGTTTCATCATGGAGAAAATGTTCAAATAAATGATGCAGTTGTTTATTGTTGTTGTTATAGTATCCATTTAAATTTGTTTGGTCGTGTTTCTGCCACTCTATGCACTTTTCATTTTTTAACGAAAGATGATTATTGTGGATCGATTGACAGTTTTGTGTGTTACATATATCGACGTCCTGTTTGCTAATGGAACTATTGTTGAGATCATTTATTCCAGAATCTTTATGGCGCACTTTATGGACTGGTGAATATAAAGTGTGCTACATAATTGTTTGGCACCGTGTCAAATTGCTTGGTTGATGCATTTCGTGCACAGAATACAGCATTTGATGAAAGTTTTTCTACCGGTGCCTATCTCAGCATCTGACGCAACGTACTATTTCAGTTACCTTGAGTTTTTTTAGTCATTTTACCATGATGGCTCTTGTAATGTGATACCTAAAGTTGATTTTCTGTTTAGTTAAACAATGTTAGAGCAAAAAAGAATGCTGAACTATTTTACAAGAATAATGGTCACTTGTTTAGCTTCAGTTTCAAAATCAAACGTCTTGCTTTTCTAATTCTTATTTGCTATGAATTGTACATTTATACCACATGTAACAAATCTAGCTAAAATAGCTAAACAAGATTGAAATGTTGTGAACGTCAAAATACCAAATGTTTCATTGGTCGTATCGTTATTCTAGGATATCATTTTATTTCAATTGTAGTACGGACTGGTTACGTTGCTCCATATGACAGGTTTGCCAGTAGTTGGGCTTTCTACTCGTCTTTATCCCTCAGAGTCGATCATCACAAAATCTCAAATGGTCATGTATGTTAGTGCTTTTGTGGACTACAACATTTGTAATAGCGGCTAAAGGTTAAATTTTGCTAGTGTATTATTTTTTTGCTGTATAGAGCTGCTTCAGCATCCGTGTTGTTTTGCTGCAATATGGTTGACCATTGATCTTTTACTTTGCTGGCACTGACTGAGATCTGATGACATTAAGATATATACATTGACTTGTAGTTCAATGGCTTTGTATTCAGTCGCAGACAAATCTATCTGCATATCATAAGGCTGTTTTTTTCTTGTCCGAATTCGCATATACCTGTTTCAGATCAAATCTGCATTTTTCCCCCTTGATATCTTGAAGGGAAGAAGACTTTCACCGAGGTCACCAAGAAAGCAGCATACCAATGGGTGGGTATCATGCACCGTCACCAAAAAATGAGCAGCAAGAATTGCCTTTTAACATGACTATGATGGCGTGTTGCTCTTGCACGCCAAGTCTCTGAAATACTGGTTCAGAAAGGGAACATAACAAATCGAAAGCTTATGATAAAGAAGCTGGCAGTTGTTATTTATGCAACAGATCAAAATGTGAGAGGAACACTGGACCTGCAGGCATCGCCCATATGAACAAATGGTTCGCAGTACAATAAGAAAGGGATCCTTTGGTACGTAGGATCCCGAGTTTGTAGGATTGTCATACATACTTGTACAAAAGAAAATACATTTATCATTAAAACATTTATTTCTTCTCCATGGTTGATTGAGGGAGCACAAACTAACCATGGCTCTGCAACAAGGATGCAGTTTAACATAGGGCCGAAGTTACATATCGGAGAATTATGGTATGAAAAGAAGCTTGTGTAAAATAAACTCGGCAGTTCACGGACGTGAAAGGGGCGCGCGGTCAAGCAGCAAAACCGTACCAACCGCTGGAGGTCACATTACGCTTCCAGGTCTCGCAAATTCTTGAGCTGTCAATGTAACCATTTGACACGCTGGATACACTGCTGCTTCGGTCCATTGATCTGACGAATCGGCGATCTGGAGGGCTTCGCGGCAGTGCAGGCACTCCCGACGCAACCACCAACACAAACGACGATAGGCATTGCACCTGCATGCATCACCCTTATATTACGTTATACCGGGTGAACGGCATATACTGCACTAAATGAATTCTTGCTTTTCATTCGACCAATTAGACCAAAAACAGCACATGGAAGTGAAAGGGAACAGAAAAAAAATGTGTGCATGAAAAAAAAGGACCTGAAGCGTTGGCAGAGGGGCTGACGTTTCTCCGCAACCGCATGTCCTAATGGCCACTCTTCTTCAATGGGGCAAGTTGTGTGGTAAGCTAGCCACAGGGGCTCCGCGCGCTCCCTGCGAGCTGCAGATGATAAATAGAATCAACAATAGTAGTACTCCAAACTAGATAAAGCAGAGTACATGAGCATTTAGTACTAATATAATAACTGATGAGCCTGCTCTTAACTTGTGATTTATTTACCTTCGATCATCGCAGAGGGGCTGATGTTTGTCTTAAATCTGAAAGGATCTTTGCTGTATGTCACATACCATTTCCTTTTAACTCTGTTGTCGTCATCGTCTGCATATGCAGTGACTTGCTTGATATGGCTGAACTTGTTCCACTCAGGTCCAGATTTCCATATAGCCATTGAAGCGAGCAGTGATACGTCACAATCAATCTTCAATAGATGCCTTGGGTATACATCCTTTAGATATCCAGGGAGTGTTTCCATATCGTAATCCATTAACCGTAGTCTTTGTAACGCAGGCATACCCTCCAATACCTTCAACTTTGGGCACCCATTGATTGTGACTTTTTGTGTTTTTGGCATATTACCAACCCTCTCAAGGCTGTCACATTTAATCACGTTGAGTTCCAAAACAGAACCTAAGCTCTCCAGGGCACTTGTGTGCTCATGATTATGTGGCCGTAAAAATTCTGATCCAACATGCTTGATGACTGGGGCATTCTTAATCTGTAAGAACTCCAAGCAGGGGAGCCAACACAAGCCTTTAGGGAGCTCCGTGCAGAAAGGTAGATCTTCCAACATTAGAATCCTCAAGCTTCTGAGATGTGCAATTGCTGTGGACATCATCCATGTTGGGAGTCGCTGACCAAAATAGCCGCTGATTTCAAGCATTTCTAAGCAAGAAGGAGGACACAACTCATCAAACACCTCCTCAATTTGTTGCTGCCCTCTGTTAGGGATGTTTTTGTCCTCATGTAACATCAGGTTATCATCTCCTAGTTTGCTATTGCAATGAAGGCCTAGAGTAATTAGGCGAAACTTTTCCAAAAGCTTGGTCTCTCCGGCAAATGTGAACGAAGGTATGTTCTCGAGAGAGGTTATACTGAGATCAGTGAGCTTGGAGAGAGGCCCCAATTCTTTCAAACTTGACCAGTCACCATCCATACGGGCTGGAAAGGCATACAGCCTTCTTAGATTAGTAAGACCACTGAAACCCTTGGGCACATTATTTATTTTTTTGCAACCAAGTGCAAGAAATCTCAAGTGTTGTAGCTTTCCAATGCTACTTGGAAGCTTAACCAAACTCTGACAACCTTTAAGACTGATATATTGCAAGAATTTCATCTTGTCAATTTTTTCTGGCAGCTTGGATATGTTACTATTTTGTATGGACAAGTACCTCAAGTGTTTCAGTTTTATCAAAGATTCAATTAATCCATCAAAATTTATATCATGTATAACCAGGGTCCGTAGGCTAGAAAAAGTAGCCAAGAAATCACCTTGCTTGATCTTCATACGTCCAACTAATATTATTGTTCTTAGAGATGTCTGTGTTTGTAGACACGTCCACTCTAACTCATTTGGTTCTGATTCTTTTGTTTCTAATGATAACCGAATAAACTTTTGTGAATTAAGCTTATCAATATGACTACTCCCAGTATTGTGAGTTGCAATTGCTTCATCTCTAGCTACATGTTGAGCAAAGGAGCGAACAACATCGTGCATGTTGCAAACAAGTTGGTCAACGTACCGTGTATTTGGCTCTATAAGATTTCTTTGTACTAACTCATTGTAGTACTCTTTTCCTATTTCTTCCAAGTCACGTGAACCTCCATGAACAAACCCTTCACCAATCCACATGCCAACAATATCATGAAAATTGAATATTGAATTCTTGGGAAGCAGAGAGAAGTGCAAAAAGCAAGGCTTCAAAGAAGGATGCAAGTCTTGGTAGCTGAGGTATATTGCATAGTTTAGCTCTTCAGACATTTGAGAAAGTGACCACATAGAATCATTTAGCACATTTTTCCAGTCACTTTGGCTTATATTTTTCTGGCGCAATAGGCCTCCCATCACTTTGACAGCAAGCGGTAAACCATCACATTTTGCCACAATTCCCATTCCAATATCCTTTAGAATATCAACATGAGGTTCATCACTTTCATTTTTGATTACCTGCAGGCAGCCAAGCCAGTTAAATGAGTGAACCTTGTAGTTATGCCTAGTCAAAATATCGCGTGTAGAAGCTAAATCAACTGTTTGGTACTGGGGTCGGAAGTAAAATAACCTATATTAGTCTCACTGTACTATAGGTGTTTGATTTACACTATATATGCATAACACGAGGAACTATTAATATCAATTGAGCACCAAAACAATACTCTAACATGGTCATCCCTGCACTTCTTGTTCCATGGCGACACGGGTCTAAGAAAAATAAAGTTCCACGGCCGCAACCCATCTGCTACATGAACGAGCCAGGATACTCTAATAGGTACTTCTAGTGTTAATCCACAGTTTACTCTGGAAGGGTACCCCTAGTGGGGTTGACGTTAATAATGATAAACCAGGCTTCATGCAAGAACTCATGGTCACATATTTGCATTAACGTCGAAGGTCCATTCATAGTCGCCCCATATGGCACATGCATGGCACTCAATGCTGCAATACTACCTTTTAACCATTCGAAAGGTTCACCGCTAGGGAGCTAATATATTATGGTTTTGGTTACTCAGTGCTATTTCTTTTGGAAGCACTACCTTTGACATCAATATTCGAATATATTCAAAAAGTTGGCACATTAATTAATTTAGCTTCGAATAATTAGTTTGATTGATTATATTCATAAAATAAAATAAAATGAAATGAAACTACAATGTTGTGAATGTAATTTATAGAGGAGAGAAAATTTACATAATTGATTGCATGTGATTTGGATATTGAACTGATAATTAACACAAAATGTATAGAAAGGTACGTGGGATTGCGCAAGCCGCCAGACAATTAAACAAATATGTGCCCATGAGAAATAAAAAAAACATATATGTACCTGCTTCTTGAGCAAAGACCAAGCATCTTCTCGTTCTAATTTGTTGACATGATGGTATGGCTCCTCCGCCCTCATGCCTCGAGCAACCTTGTCATGCCTCGTGGTAACGAGGACACAACTATCTTGAGCTAGTGAGTTTGTCAACGGAGATTCGAGCACACGCTCCCAGGCTTGATGGTCCCAAACATCATCCATAACTATGAAGGTCTTGGACCCCCTCAATGCTTCTTTAAGAGTTCGAACCAGAGCTGCCTTTGTATTTCTTGCTGCTTGGTGGTCTCCTCCGGCTTCAGTGATAGCTCTCTCAAGGAGATCAAGATCATTAAAGTTTTGATTGATACTCAACCATATTCTTTTGTCGAACTCTTTTTGGATGATTTCATTGTTGAAAATGTTTTGGGCGAGGGTGGTTTTGCCTATCCCACCAACTCCCACAATGGCGAAAACCATAATTTTGTTGTGTTCATGAACTGTTTTCTTTTTCCTCGTGAGCAACTCCACAAGATTTCTAGTGTCCTCCTGGATCTCCTCACCAACCACACCCAACTTGTTGAACTCTCCTGTTGTCTCACGGCTCGCAAGATGGGAGGATTCTATCTTTCTTTCTTTGTCTTCATATGAAGTGAGGTTGAAGTTGAAGGCCTTGCTACGCTTCTCAATGTCGATTAGCTTCTCATTCAACTTCCTGAGACGGCTACCGATGCCATGGGCATGGAGTGGGTTTCTCATGCAGAAGAGCAAGGGGTTGAGACACCCCATGTCCCGGCTCGGACCCCACTTCATAGCTTTGAGCTTGCACAAGTCGAGGATGTCAGAGGCATCGTACATGGCACCCCTAAGCTCTTTCATCCATCCTTGCACACTCACATCGGTGATGTTCCTCTTGTCAGCATCAGCGAGGATATTCTTTATGTCCCCGAGCTTGACAGTCATCTTGTTCATCTCGTCAGGAACCCCAAGCAGCATACGCGCCTCCTCCTTGGCCATCTCCACCAGCATGTTTTGGAGGTAGGATGCCAAGACCTCCGCCATTGCTGGATTGGTTTTTGCAGTAATTAACAAAGTTAGACAAAATATCATGCATCTCTGATATGTGAAATTTTATTACAGCAGTTATCATCTTAATATTGCTTCAAAGCTATAATAAGCAGTGAATGAAGATGTGCCCGCGTTGTTCATGTAAAAATGGTTTATATAATTACTAATTCTAACTTACCATGAGAAATATATATATATCTGCGTGGAAATTTGCAGAACTGGCTAGAACAAAATATCGCACTACATTCTACAGAAAAAAAAGCGTATACCGACTATGCAGTTGAGGAATTAGTTAACGGGCATGCATAGGATGCACAGATCGAAGATATTATTGTTCAAGCTTCAAGGGGTAGCCAAAAATCGAAAGCCGATGCAGTCCCATCTCATATTGTGAGTGAGACAGAAGGAAATGAAAGAAGAGGAGTCATATGCACCTTGATTTGCAGAGTCGCACTGCGCTGGGATGCTTTGGGTTGGAGCCCTTGGATCGCTCGATCAGCTATGGCCGGGGCGAGCGGATCGGGCGGGCGGGCGGGGCGTCTATTAATCCTAGTGAGGCTCAGTTGTTTAAGACCTTTGCGGCCAAGTGGAGAAGACAAATTCCATGCCAGTTCATTGATCCTAGCCATTATTGATTCACTGGACCATCAGTTTTCACCAGTTAAACTGCTCGATAAACTAAAAAAACCGAACGATAAATCGAAAAAATCGATCAAACTGATTTGATTTCAAATTCAAAAATTCAAAACCGGTCGGTAAAATAGAAAAACAGAGCGATTTTTGTTTTAAACCCTGATTTTTTACATTTGTACCAATTTTTACGATTTATTGTAGCGGTTTTTATGAAAACCGGCAAAACTGGTGCCGGCCGGTTTTCACAAGAGAAACCTTGATTCATGCATCAAGATCTTGGATCCTAGCCATTATTTGAAAAGTACGATAAATACTCCATCCGTTCCTAAATTGTTATCGCTGTTGACTTGTTATATCATCTTTCACCATTCATCTTATTCAAAAAATTAATTCAAATATGTAAAATTTTAAGTCATAATTCAAACATTAATGATAAAGTAAATTATAATAAAATATATGATATTTATAAAAAATTTTGAATAAGACGAACGGCCAAAGTTGATGTAAGAAGTCAATGTCGACAACAATTTAAAAACAGAGGGAGTAATTTTATTTATCATTAGTAGTATTATTTGAAACATAACTTATAATTTTACAAGTTTGAACAATTTTTTTAATAAAACGAACAGTCAAAGCTAATGTTAGAAATCAACGATCTCAATATTTTAAAACTAAAGGAGTAAACAATAATGTAACTAAATTATTGTGCCTTAGCTAGTTGGTGGCGCGGCACTATCGTCGCGGCTAATTGAAAAGAACGACGAAGCGTGGAGTCTCCCATGGTTGTTATTCTACTCCTCCAGTGCTGACGTGCCGCCACACTGGCAGATAGTGGACTCTTGGAAACTGGCGATGACGACGACGCCAAGGCTCGTGCGTTGTTAGGCCTCTTTGGCAATGTAGTAATTTTACATAAATTACACATTATTTTTCGAACAGGGGAAACCTCTTTTCCATTACTTTTCAATAACAGAAAGAGTGCATGGTTCACATGAATCACACATAAACTCCCTGTTCCCATGGAACCTAGAACAATGGTTAGCCGCTTATCATTTTATATGGGCGTTATCGTGGATAATTTAAAAGAATGACGCGAGGGATTGAAGATCACCGTTGTATTATTGGTTCACGGATAGGTTGGTCCAGGTTCATGATTCATCCAGGCTTACTCTTTTGTACTCCATATTAAGGCTCTTTTGAAATACAGTATTTTCATATAAATTATATAAAAATTTCACAGAAAAAACATAAAAAATAAGAATTTTTCCTTCAATCCAAAACAGGCCTTAATTGGCTTTGAGAACTACGCTTATTTTACGGTAGATGTTTCTACTCATCTCGTGTAGCTCGCGCGCATTGAAGTGGTCGTTGTGTTCAATTTGCAAATAAGAAATCACTCTATCGACCCCACCTCATCTTAGCTGGTGATCGAGCCCAGTGAGGGATAAAATAATCATTTTACCCCTTTGTTTTATTTTGAGCATTATTTTTTTGACATGGTTTAATGATATGTTAATTGCATAAAAATTATTTATAATTTATGTGGATGGAAATAGCAAAGTTATTATGAAACATGCCAAACAAAAAAGAAAAATAATGCTCAAAATAAAACAATTACAAATCTAAGAGTAAAATGGTCATTTTATACCCTCACTTAACACCGTTAGAGGTCAAAAATGACAGAGGGAAAAAAAAGAATCAAAAATGAATTTTAGATCATATAAGGAAGTTAAAGTCTTTTGAAGGACCAAGGAGGAAAGTGGTAGCTTTTCTAAACCAAATGGCTATTGGATCTTTCTATCACCAGAAGAATGCCGCCTAAGAGCATCTTCAACAATCTCCCTGAAAATTCACCTCAGAAGGGGTTTTTTTTAAGGACCAGTTGAAAAGTTTTTAGAGCTTATTTTAATCACTTTCTCCAATAACCCCTAAATATATCTCAATATAGTTTAAATTTGGACCAAGTTAGCAACCGGTCCCATATTTAGTTGCACGTGAAATAGGATTGGGATCAAAAAGTTACCCAGATGTACCTGAGTTTAAGAGGATTTTTGGAGGGCAAATAAGTTAGGGGAAGCTGTTGAACAAGGTTTTTTAAATATCTTCTTAATAATTTAATTTAAGAAGACCTATTGAGAGACTGATGGAGATCTAAAGCCACCAACCATCATGTCAAGCGCGGGTTGGAGTGTGTAGAGACGAAGCATCGTGCTTCTTTCTCATCACCCAAAGACCGTCCTGGTCCTCGATCCTGATCTCTCCTGGAGTCCGGATTCTCCGCCCTGAGGACAAAAAATTAAAGAACTGTAGGGGCGTGCTACATCCTTATTTTTACTGTTCATTACGCTATGTAACAATAAACCTAGTCCATTAGTTTCGCATCGGGCGGATGCAAATTGAGTAAATTGCAGCTATATATAGTGCCAGTTTCAGAATTTTATGCTCCAATACATACGACCCCTTCCCCACTGCTCAGCCTATCTGCTCTTAATGTTAAAACTACAGTAACTTACAGCAATCGATGTTCTTTTTTTTTTTAAAAAAAAGAAAACAGCAACCACCACGTTCATAGCTCGCGCGCATGAACGTACGTGGTGGCTGTGTTCAACTCATCTTGGCAGGTGAGCCATGTTGGAATCACGTACCTCGGGTACCTAACAGATCGCTCTCCGACGCGCAAGATCGGGGGTCGGGCGATCACGGGTTCCGACCCCCCAACGGCGACCCACGGCGGTCGCGCCTTAGCCGCGCGGGCATGCGAAGACCCCGGCCTCTGAAGGCCGACCCCCGGGGAGCGACCCCTGGAGGGTAGGTACCGCATTATGGTACATTTACTCTAATGGTCAACTGCCATCTGTCCTGACGGGACGGGACGAGATTCACCACGGCGACACTCCAACAGAAAGCTGCAACGGCTGCCGGACAAGATATGACAGCACTGTAGCCGGCACAGTAGCACCGGACGAGCATCACAGTACCCGCCGCTGCGCGCGACGCAACGGGTCACGACCACGCCTGGATGAAGCGAAATGATGGCGACAACGGCGAAAGGGCCCACCTGTCGGCGATACGGCAGGATCATGTAGGACCCACCACTTGTAACCCCAGGGCCCCCTCCTATATAAAGAGAGGCCCAGGGAGCGATAGAGACACGGAAAAAGCACAAACCGAACACGAGCACGAACACAAGCAACAGCCACAAACACACGAAAGACAACCACGAGCTCCATTGGAGCCCAGGGTCCTTACATCCTTCCGAGCAGGCACCCCCACTCGCCCACATTTCGGATCCTTCCGCGAAGAGAGGATCCCGCCTTTGTAATATTATCATCGAGATAGTCCGCCCTCCTGAACGCAGCGTATTACACCGCTCGAGGTGGCCCGAACCTGGTAAAAAATCTCCTTGAGTCTTTCTTAGACTGGGCCATATCGAATCCGAAGGCACACCTCCCCCACGATCGTATATTTACTGTGCTGGTGGTCAGAACGCTGACAGTTGGCACGCCAGGAAGGGGCACTCTCTTTTGATGTGCTCTCGTTTCGGCTTTTCGATGGCCCCATATTTCGTCGTAGGGGACGTTTCGGTCTCCTGCCTCCGCTTCGGAGACTTCACGGTCGCCGTCTCCAAAGACAGACGGTCGTGGCAAGTCCCCACTTTCGCCTTTGGGCAGGCTTTCCACTTCGGGAGCCTGGACTTCGTCGCGAACGAAGGCGGCGAGCTCCGCCTCCAGGCTCCGTGCGAGAGGCGCCCTCATTGGTGGCCCCGGAGCCACCTCATTCTGAGGCACGTCCTGTCGAGAGAGTGCTTCACTCTCCACGCCCCGAAGGGCGCGGAGCCAGCGACTCCTGGCAACACGCTGCCGGCTGCCAACCTGTCTCTGCACCCCACGGTGGACACCACCGGCCAAGTCTGGCCGCCCCCGGGACGTACTGACAGCCCCGAGCCTAGGGGTAAGGCTACAGCCGGGCTCAGCGACGCGGCGCGAGCCCGGGAACGGTCCACCCACCAACAGCTCGCAGCTGGGGGGCCGCCGACCTTCGATACCCCGCTCGAGAACCTCGCGACGGCAGCGTGCATCCTCAACGAGACCGCTGCTCCCGAGGACCCAGCACTAAGGGAAGTGTACGACCGCGTACGCTTCTACCTCGCCAGCACGCTTCAACGACCAGAAGCGTCCCTCCGACCCCAGCAGTCGGAGACAAAAAGCAACCGCCGGTCCCAGGATCGGCGGAGCTCGGCGCGCGACAGCCAAGTCGAGGAACGGAACCCCCGACACCATGCAAGGTCGGTCCTCTCGCGACTCGGCCCCAACCACGACGCCCGCGGCACCATCGACGCCAGACACCAAGCGAGGAGCGAGCTCCGCACCGAGTCCCGACGGAGACGCTCCCACGACCGCTACTACCGACGCGGCTCCCTCAATTCAAGGAGCCCGAGTCCTGATGGGGTCGGACCTAGAGCGTTCGGATCGCTCATCCGGCACGCGAAATTCCCGCAGAGGTTTCGCGCCCCGACCACCATCGGCCGCTACAACGGGGAAACGAACCCCGTCCACTGGCTCGAGGATTACCGCCTCGCCTGCAGGACCAGAGGGGCGGACGACCTGTTCGCCATCCAGTACCTACCGCTCTTCCTCACCGACTCAGCCCGAGGGTGGCTCGAACACCTCCCGGAGGGCTGCATCTAAGACTGGAGCGACCTGAGCCGAATCTTCGTCGGCAATTTCTAAGGGACTTACACGTGTCCAGGTAACTCCTGGGACCTCAAGAATTGTAAGCAGGGGCCCGGCGAGTCGCTCCGGGACTACATCCAGCGCTTTTCACGAAAGCGCAACGAGCTCCCCAACGTCAGCGACGCCAACGTCATCAACGCCTTCACCTGCGGAATGACGTCTAAGGCGCTCGTTCACAAGTTGGGCCGGAGGAACCCTCGGACAGCCCGGGACCTCCTCGACATCGCCACAACCTTCGCCACCGGAGAAGAGGCCGTGCATGCCAACTTCGACCGAGGTCGGGCGAAGGACGAAGGGTCGGGGAACGACCGACGAGGAGACCGACCCTCCGACTGGTCCGCGGATCGCCGCAACGAGCGGGGTGGCGGCAGCTCGAGCCGCGAGAAGGGCAAGGGTCGGTGCCACGATGACGATTTCGTGGCCGCCGCGGACCATCCAGCTCGACCCCCGACCAAGAAGCCGGCCAACCACGACGGCCACTTCGACAAGATGCTCGACCGGCCCTGCCCCAACCATTCTATGCCGGTCAAGGACACCCTTCGGAATTGCCACCTGGCAAGGAGGTTCTTCAGGAGCGGACTCCAGGCTGACTCTTCGGCGACCAAGACCAACCCCCAGACAAAGGGTGCCGAGGAAGACGTCGGCACAGCCTTCCCCGAGCCGGAGGACTGCCTCATGATCTTTGGCGGCCCTGCGGCCTACTGCGAATCCTGCGGCCGTCAGAAGAGGACTTGACGCGAGGTTAACGCTACCGACCCTGCGGTCCCCCGCTATCTTAAGTGGTCCGAGGCCCCGATCACCTTCGATCCGGCCGATCACCCGGACCACGTCCCGCAGCCCGGGCGCCTCCCGTTGGTGCTCGACCCCATCGTCGGCTCCGTGCGCCTGTCGAAGGTGTTCATGGACGGAGGGAGCGCCCTCAACATCCTCTGTGCCAACGTCTTCTGGGCGATGAAGCTGACGGAGGCCGACCTCCGTCCGACCCACGCTCCATTTCACGGAGTCGTCTCCGGGGGCTACGCGATGCCCCTCGGTCAGATCACGCTCTCGGTCACATTCGGCGACCGGAGCAATTTTCGGACCGAATCGCTCACCTTCGAGGTGGTCGACTTCACCGGCGCCTACCACGCCATCCTGGGCCGGCCATGCTACGCGAAGTGCATGGCCATCCCCAACTACGTCTACTTGAAGCTGAAGATGCCCGGGTCGAAGGGCGTCATCACGGTCTCGTCACGCTTCCAACACGCTCTGGCATGTGAGCAGGAGAGCTTCGAGCTGGCCGCCACCAAATCGGGCCCGGCCCGGCTGGACGCAATCCGCAAAGCAGACTCCACTCCAAACCCGCGTCGTCGACATCCTTCAAACCCACCGACGACTCCAAGGAGGTCGCTCTCGACCCCGTCGACCCCTCCAAGGAGGCCAGGGTCGGGACAGCACTTTCCAACGAATAGGAAAGCGCGCTCGTCGACTTCCTCGTCCGGAATCGGGACGTCTTCGCATGGGCACCATTGGACATGCCCGGCATCCCAAGAGAAGTCGCCGAGCACTCCCTCGACATCATCGCGGGCTCTCGGCCCGTCAAGCAGCGACTCCGGCGTTTCGACGACGAGAAGCGCCGAGCCATCGGGGGAGAATTGACGAAGCTCTTGGATGCTAAGTTCATTCAAGAGGTCTACCACCCCGAGTGGTTAGCCAACCCTGTAATGGTGAGGAAGAAGACCGGGCAATGGAGGATGTGCATTGATTACACGAGTCTCAACAAGGCCTGCCCGAAGGACTCCTTCCCTCTCCTGCGCATTGATCAGGTGGTGGACTCGACCGTCGGGTGCGAAACTCTGAGCTTCCTCGACGCATACTCTGGGTATTACCAGATCTCTATGCGCGAGTCCGACCGGCCGGCCACGTCCTTCATCACGCCCTTCGGGTCCTTTTGCTACGTCACCATGCCTTTCGGGCTCAAAAACGCTGGGGCCACGTACCAGCGTTGCATGCAGAAGTGCTTCCACGACCAGCTGGGTCAGAATTTGGAGGTCTACGTCGATGACATCATCATCAAGACTCGACAGATCTCTGACCTCGTCCAGGACCTGGAAGAGACGTTCACAAACCTCCGACGCTATCGGATCAAGCTGAACCCCGAGAAATGCGTTTTCGGGGTCCCCTCGGGCAAGCTGCTCGGCTTCGTCATCTCCGAGCAGGGGATCGAAGCGAACCCCGAGAAGATCTCCGCGATCCTCAACCTCGGGCCCATCAGCAACGTCAAAGGCGTCCAGAAGCTGACCAGATGCTTGGCAGCCCTTAGCCGTTTTATCTCAAGACTTGGCGAAAAAGCGATGCCCTTCTACCGGCTGCTACGAAAAGCGAAACGGTTCACCTGGACCGCCGAGGCCCAGGAGGCCTTCGATCGGCTCAAGGCCCTGCTTTCATCACCGCCGGTCCTCACGTCCCCGACCCCAGGAGAGACCCTTCTCCTCTATATCACGGCGACCTCGAAAGTCGTCAGCACCGTCCTCGTCGTCGAGCGAAGCGAGGAGGGTCGGGCTCTGACTGTTCAGCAGCCTGTCTACTTCGTCAGCGAGGTGTTGGCCGACGCCAAGACTCGGTACACCCAGGTGGAGAGGCTGATCTACGCCGTCCTCATCACGAGCCTCAAGCTGCGACACTACTTCACGAGCCATCCTGTCCACGTCGTCACCAGCTTCCCACTTGGAGAGATCGTCGGTGGCAAGAATACGGTCGGACGCCTCGGCACGTGGGCCATGGAACTCCTGGGCCTCGACATCGCTTTTGTCCCTCGGCAGGCCATCAAGTCCCAGGCCCTGGCCGACTTCGTCGCCGAATGGATCGAAGCTCAGGAACCGTCGGCCCCCGGCAGCGTCGAGTACTGGACCATGTACTTCGACGGGTCCTGCATGCTCAAGGGCGCGGGTGCTGGGGTCGTCCTGATCTCCCCGAAGGAAGACAGGTTCCGATACGTGCTGCAGTTGCAGTTCCGCGCCTCCAACAACGCGACCGAATACGAGGCGCTCCTCCACGGCCTACGAATGGCCACCACCCTCAGCGTTCAGCGCCTCTACGTCAAAGGCGACTCTGAGCTGGCCGTCTGCCAAGTCATGAAGGCTTCAAGCTGCCGAGATCCGAAGATGGAAGCCTACTGCCAAGAGGTTCGCAAGCTCGAAGACAAGTTTGATGGACTCGAACTCCATCACGTTCTACGTCGGGACAACGAAGCCGCCGACGCCCTCGTCAAGATGGGCTCGGAGCGTCAGTCGATCCCCGACGGCGTCTTTCTCGAAGTCCTCACCAAACCCTCCATCAGGGTCGCGGAAGGGCCGCTCGTCGAAGGACCAAGCGGCGAGCCGACCCTCGGACCAGGGGCAGGGATCATGGCGCTCGCCATCGACTGGTCTCACGATATCTTCGCTTACCTTCAAGACGGCACTCTCTCGGCCGACCCAGACAGAGCCAGGAAGGTCATGCGATAGGCCAAGGCATACGTCATTTCGGACGGCGAGCTCTACAAGCGAAGTACGAGTGGTATACTGCAGCGCTGCATCCCTCAGGAGCAGGGCATGCACCTGCTCGACGATATTCACTCAGGCATCTGTGGGCATCATGCCGGACCCAGAACCCTCGTCGGCAAAGCCTTTCGATAAGGCTTCTACTGCCGACGGCCGTGGTCGACGCCCAAAAGCTTGTCCGAGCCTGCCAAGGCTGCCAGTTCTACGTCCGGTAGACGCACCTGCCGGCACAGGAGCTTCAGACGATCCCGATCGCTTGGCCCTCCGCCGTCTGTGGACTCGACATCCTCGGACTGTTCAAGAGAGCGCCCGGCGGCTTCACCCATCTCTTCGTCGCCATCAACAAGTTTACCAAGTGGATTGAGGCCGAGCCGGTGCCCAACATCACTTCAACCCGGGCGGTCGGATTCATCCGCAACATCATATGTCGGTTTAGGGTCCCGAACACCATAGTCACCGACAACGGCGCGCAGTTCACCGGTCGGCAATTCCGGGAATTCTGCGACGAATATCACATTCGCCTGGACTTCGCCTCCATGGTGCACCTAAGGACGAATGGACAGGTCGAGCGGGCCAATGGGATGATACTTCAAAGCTTGAAGCCACAGATTTACGACTCCGTCAGAAGGGCAGCTGGACGATGGGTGAGCGAACTCCCGTCGGTCCTCTGGGGTCTGCGAACGACCCTCAACAAAACCACCGGGTTCACGCCATTCTTCATGACGTTCGGAGCAGAAGCAATGCTGCCGACCGACCTCGACTACGACTCCCCGCGAGTCCGAGCCTACGACGAGGAAAGATCACAGGCCGCGTTGCAGGACGGCCTCGACCAGCTGCAAGAGGCGCGCGAGATCGCTCTCCTGCGCTCCGCCAAGTACCAACATATTCTACGGCGACTGCACGCTCGGTGCGTCAGAGGTCGGACGCTCAACGTCGGAGATATTGTGCTCAGAAGGGTGCAAACGAAAGCCGATCAGCACAAGTTGTCGCCCCCTTGGGAGGGATCCTTTGTAATCAAGCACGTCCTAAGACTCGGTGCTTACAAGCTAGCAACCGAGGACGGTTGGGAACTCGCGAACGCATGAAATATCGAGAACCTCCGACGGTTCTACACTTAATCAAAACAGCTAAGTTCTTGTAACTTTGCTCTCGCTTTTTTTCATTTTAGGTTGCGAGCCATGGCCGTCTCGGCCACCCCCCGCACCCGGGGGCTACTTACCTCCACCCTCGCTAGTGTCGAAACGATCGACCTCATTTTTCGCTCGTCGTTTATCGATTTTTTGCGCCGGGGCGCCGCTCCCCGTTAACTCGTCACGTCTTTTCGTCTTTTTGTGATCCCCGACCCGCGCCAGGCTCGCGGGTGACTCTCAAACGACAAACTTCGCGCGCGTTTTTCGTTCGAAGCCTTCTCGTGGCTAAACTATCTACGAATCGAGAGCTGAGGACGCTCTACGGCTGTATCGGGTCCGACACCCGACCCTACGAGCTATACTCGACCCATTCGTTTGATTGACGCCGGAGGGGGCGCGAAAAACAGACGCAGCATGCGAAGGAGGGTCGGAAATTCACATTCAAACTCGTAAAAACTTCTCGAACAATATTGTTTGAATGATACTCTTTATTAATACAATGACACTTTACATATTTGGACCTATACATAGGGAAACGGGCCGAATTGCTCGGGCAGAAAGTCCTCCATCTTGAAGTCGGCGACGGCCTTCGCCCCTGGCTCCTGCGTCTCCAGCGAGATCGCGTCCAGCTGCTCGTCCGAGTAGCCTGACACGAAGCCCTCGACGACCTAGCCGAGATCCGCATCCGGATAATGGGAGCAGACCAGAGCCAAGGCAGTCGAGGACCCGTCCTCCAGTGCCCTCATCATGACATTGGAGACGATCTTCGGGAGCTGCTGCAGAGCGTGCGCGACGACCGCCGTCGGGACGGAGTCTGGCACTCCGGAGTACAACTTCCCAATGAGGTTCAAACCCGTCGACCTCAGGGTCTGAACCTCGCCCGCCAATCCTGCATTCCGAAACGTTAGCAGAAGACCAGAGACAGCCAAAGCAAATAGGGAGGGGCCGACACTTACCGTCTCGCTCCTTTGCGGCGGCCTGCCCTGCCCGGTCGAGGCTCTTCCGCAGGCGCTCGTTTCGGACATGGGCCGCCGAGAGCTCCTCCTGGACCTTGGCGGCCTCTTCACGCGTCTGGCCCAGGTCCGCCGCTGCCTGCTCAACCTCGGACTGGAGCACCACCCACTCTGACTTCAGGAGGTCGACCTGCTCGAAGGCACGGTCGCGCTCCTCCTTCGTCATGCGCAGCGTTAGCTCCAGGGTCGAGCGGGCCCCCTCGGCGTGTTGGTGGAGGAGCCCGACACGCCGCATCTCGGTCTCGTGCTCCGCTGCTTGGCAACGAAGCCCTGCAACAGAATGAATCAGAGCCCGACCCCAAGGGCCGGAAGAACCCACAACGACTTACCGGCGACCGTGCGGTTGGCCTGCTCGAGGGCCGCCGCGGTCCGGGTGG
>BCLG01000174.1:28496-61439 GCA_001602295.1 Zoysia matrella
GGCTCACAGGCCAGTCACACTGGCCAGCCACACGAACACGGCCCAGTGGACCACCCGCTCACGTACTACACCCTGCACCTGGTCCATTTGGACCACACGCACAATCACCCATGGACCGAGCCCACAGCCCACGGGACAGCGCCCATACACCCTCACAGTTCCCTGACAACACATGTCAGTCACTGAGAGAAAAACACTACGGCCTCCCAGCTATTGCACATGCAGAAATACTTAGGCAGAAGCAGACTGCCGATTCGAACCTTTCTTTATTAGGAGGCTCGGGAAAACAGGGCTTTCTGATAACTAATCACTGGAAGCAATTATTCCTAAGCCTTTATCAATCCAAGTAAATTCCCAAAAATCACAGAAAATGGACATTTTATAGATACACCCCTCGTATTTGTCAACCTGCCCCAAGAAGCCCACCTAACTTCTATAAATTTTAGATTAGTCCCACTAATACTAGACTATTTACAACAAGGGCCATGCATCTTGTTTTTAACACTATCTTCACATACCACCTCTGATCATATGTTGGAATCATCATTCTCAATCATATCACTTGAAAACATCCAACTCTCCGAGTCCTCTCTTTATCTTGGTATTATTTAAATTTTGTGATTTTATCTGTAGTAGATTTACTTTTAACATGTTTCAAGTGTAGATGACGAGGAGCTTGGAGAGGAGGAGACCGATGATCCGGAATACGAAGAGGAGCCCGAAGATATCTTTGAAGGCAAACTCTAACTCCTTGACTATATTAATCCTATGTTTTGCTATTGCACCTATATGGCCTTAATTCTTGCATGTGTTTACCTTTGTTCAAACGTTGTATAGTTAATGATTCTTCTTGTTGTTAAGTATTTATATTAATGTCAGTTACTTTCTTTCATTAATATTAAATATCACCTTGTTATCCAGTTTAAGACGCGCCTTTGTAAACTTAGTAATTCCATCGTTAAATTCTTTTAATGAACGAAAAGTTGCCTTGATATTAGAAGTTGCTTAGAAACCCTTACGATGACATACATCGCTACACCACATATCAATTATTTATGAAAATGTGTTACATTGAGTTTGGTGGCATGCGTGAATTAAATTAGGATGGGTGATAGTGCAACTGCTGCTAGCTGCTAGGTGAAGTAGAGTATTTCAGGTCATGGGGCAAGGCTTCATGTGAAAGGTGTGGTGTAGTTGTTAAGCTTCAGTCTGGTCCACCTGTCATGGACAGCCGCACTACCACTGCCATATAAGGACTAGTTCATCGAGTCTCAACATAGTGATTTCGTGCAACCATAGAACCTGTATGACAGGACTTACTCTGCCTCTTTGATTATCCACATTGAGCCCCTGAGGTGATCGGTAGGACACAAGAGACCATGGAAAGACATAAGATACTCATGATCTAGTCTTCGATAAAAGTAATCACCCACGTCGTGGGATCGTACTGCCCATGGATATAGTCCCTGGTCCCCTGCAGTCTGACTTCTGAAATGTACTATCGCATCGTCGGACTTGAAAAACCTTGATGGATGACCTTGGATGCATCTTGAGGTGGATTCTGTGGTAACCTTTGCAAGTGCTAGGGTTAATTAGCCTCTACATGCTTAATTCGAAGATGAGAAACATCTGACGTGCTTAAAAAGTTGATAAAACATAAGGATGACAAAATTCTAACAGCTAATTGGGATCTGACTCGAGTAAACTATGGGCCGTTATCACCTCTGTAATCTGGTTCTGGCCTATTGCATTGCAGTGCATACGATCAAATTCATTGTGTGTCGGAGGTGATGATTTGGCACAAGACTAGCTCAGCTCCATATAAATCTTGTGTGTTGTTTATATGTATATTGTGGCTTGGATCTCAAGTGCTAAGTTAGCTAAGATGTGCCCTCATCACCTGCAACACTTGCATTTCCCCAAGAACAACTAATGATGGCAGAGCAAAATGCAGCTGCATAGCGGGCGCAGGCAAGACAGCATGAGCCAGGGTGCTCCCATTTGCACTGTGTCCCCTTGATAGTACTGCCCATGTTGTCATAATCTGAGGTTATGTTTTTCTCTGTTGTTGCTTCTTGGTTACCATTAGTGTTAGTTTATTGGACACTATGGTAACCCCGGAACATCCTAGCTCTAGCAATTTACATAATGTGGGGAACTACCTTGTAACTCTTAGCTTGCAATTGACTTAGAAATACAAGAGACCGACAAGATGTAGGGTGTTACACCTCTATGTTGCCTGACAAGGAAAGAGCAGACATGGCAGGCTTGATACTGGACCAAAGGAGATGAAGAAGAAAGGTGGATAAAAAGGTAATTGTTTTAAGATCTGTGCATGCATAGCATGGTTCAAGGAGCTAGCAAGGTTCAACGCTTGACGAGAAAATAAACAGGGTTTTGTATGTTTTTCTGCTGAAAAACAATAAGTAGGATGCCTCTGTTTGCCGTTGAAAAAAGGGCCGGTTAGGAATATAGCATTACAATTTTTTGAGTTTAGAAATATGCCACCAATATATCACTTGCAGGGGGCCCTGCAAGTGGATGACGTATGGCCCTGAACGGCATATCTTAAATTTCAAAAAATTGTAATAGTATGTATCAAATTAATACTTAAAAAAATCCTTCTCAACAAAAATTGCAGAGGCTAAGACTAAAGTAGAATATCTAGCTAAACAATGTAGTCAACACGATGCACTAAAGTGAAAGAGAACACGCATAGATGCATCAATAAAAAAAAATAATGGATAGGTAAATTTATACAGACCTGCTTCTTGAGCAAATACCAGGTATCTTCAGGCTTTAATTTGTCAACATGATGGTACGGCTCCACAGCCTTCATCCTCCGAGCAACCATGTCATGCCTTGTGGTAACAAGGACGCGACTACCTGGAGCCAATGCATGGGTCAACGGAGTCTCAATAACGTCCTCCCATGCCTTGTGGTCCCAAACATCATCCATCACAAATAGAGTCTTATGCCCCATCAAAGCTTTCTTAAGTGTTCTTTCAAGAGCGCCCTTTGTATTATCAGGTGCTTGATGGTCTCCTTGAGCTTCAGTGATAGCTTTTCTTAACAACTCAATCCCACTGAAGTCCTGTTTGACACTCAGCCATACTTTCTTTTGAACTTATATTTAATTTCCTCGTTGTTGAAAATATTTTGGGCCAGGGTGGTTTTGCCAATCCCACCAATTCCAACTATGGCAAAAACCATAATTTTGTTGTATACTGTGGCTGTTACCTTTTCATTTGTCAGCATGTCAACTAGATTTCTTATGTCCTCATCAATCTTCTCACCAACTAGAGCGAACTCATTAAGCTCCCCAGATGTTTCTTGACTTGAAGAAATTGATGATGTACTACTCCTGCTACGATCCTTTGTAGGATCAAGATTGATGAAGTTGAAGGCAGCGCTACGCTCCTTGATATCATCCAACCTCTGGTTAAGCCTCTTTATACGTCTGCCAATGTCATGGGCGAAGAGGGGATTTCGCATACAGAACAGCAAGGGATTGAGGCACCCTGCATGGCCTTCAGCTCACAGAGGTCGCATCATACATAGCACCTTTTAGTTCTCTCACCCATTCTTGCACGCTCTGGTCAGTGATGTTCCTTCTATCAGCATCAGCGAGGAACTTCTTCAGGTCCCCAAGTCTGACGCTCATCTTGTCTATCTCCCTAGAAGCCCCAAATAGTATTTTGATCTCTTCTTTTGGTATCTCAGCTAGCATGTTCAGGAGGTAGGATGACAAAGCATCCAAAACCATCACCATGTCAAAGTATGAATATTCTACAAAATAAATTACAGTTATTGTATCACACATTTTTTATTTGAAATAGATCATGCTAGTATTTAACTTCAGATCTATCTCAAACTGAAAACATGGAGAAAATAAAGGCCGATGTATGATCAACTCTTTATGTCGGGGATGTTCTAAATCGTCACCAATATATTCAATGGGATCCGTATCTATTGGAACAATCCATAATAGTACTAGTGAACACTATACCTCTATCATTGCAGTTAAAAGCGTTGAATTCAGTTTTTTTAACAATGCGAAGGGCAATGCATATTGCAGTAATGAACTAAGCAGGCAATGAACAACTACTATTTGTAGACTTTAAGCATTTTATTATAACATTTTTATGGTTCAAAGTATTATCTAGTATTCTCTCAAAATGATTTATGAGTAATTTGATCTGAGAATATAGATCCGTTATCTTCTACCACCAGTACTTGCTACATATTTTATCAACCCGAGACCAATTGGAGGAAAAAAAGAGTGGTAGACTAGTTATTCTTTTTTTAAATAAATTCACGTTAGTAGTGTGATTAATTGTTAATCTAATGAACAGTTATGATTAAATTACAATTAAGAGATTAACATGCCGGATAACTACCCTCTCTAAAATAAAGTAGTAATTTGTCCCCAAAAATACTAGACAATAGTTTCGAGAGAATATGTACAGGTAATTATTTTGAGCTGTAAAAGTGCTCTTTTATTATCAGGATAATCGGAAGAAGGATAACTATGGAGGCAGAGTATGGTTACCACGAAGTTGCAGGGGACGTCTCTTGTGCTGGGATTCCACCTATTAATTTGCTTGACTAGCTAGCGATACTGCAAGGCAAGAGGCGGATCATATATATACATTAGACCAACAACGAAAAAGAAATCCAAAACATGTTAAACGGTTCAAGGATCTGCACTAAATTAACAGATGACCCTCAATCAGACTTTCAGTGCACTTAAAAGTGTCAATTCCAAGTTTTTAACAATGAAAGGGGCAATGCATATGGGGGCAATGAACCAAGCAGGCGCGATATATAAACACACAACGCATGCACAACAGCTAATTCATAGACTATAAGCATTATTTAGAGCACTTGTATGGTTAAAAATATCAGCTAATATTCTATCAAAATGATTAATCAGTATTTTGGTCTAACGTTGTAGATCTGTTATCAAGCAGAGAGAAATAAGAGGGGAAAAAATAAGAGTGGTAGACTAGGAAGTATTTTTTTTAATAAATTCACATCATTAGTCTGATTAATATCTTATATCTGTTAATCTAGTGAACAATTATATCTAAATTGTGACTAACAGATTAACATGCCTACTGCTTTCCATGAAATAAAATGTAAATTTATTCCCAAAATACTATCGAGAGAATAATGGTCATTATTTTGGATTGTAAAAGTGATCATATATTACAAGATACCATGTTGGCAGAATATGGTTACTTGCCTTTGGGGGGGGGGGGGGGGGGGGGTGGATCTTCTGGTGGACTTTCACCTATTAATGTGCTCGAGTAGCTAGTGGTACTGGAGGGCAAGAGGCACATCACATATACTCCCTCCATTTTTTAATTGATGTCGTCGTTGACTTTTAAATTTAACTTTGATCATTCGTCTTATTAAAAAAATTTGATAAATTTCATATATTTTGATATAATTTGATTTATCATTAGAGTTATTTGAATCACAACTTAAAATTTTTCACATTCGAACAAATTTTTTAAATAAAATAAATGGTCAAAGTTAATTGTTAAAGTCTACGGCGACATCAATTTAAAAGAGGAGAGAGTATATACGTGTAGATGGACGTGGGAACAACGAACAGGAAATCCAAAACTTGCTAGACGGTTCAAAGGCTCCCCTCCTGGTTACGTTGTGCCTTACGTGTGAATGCAGCCATGGAAATTCCTTTCCGTCTTGGTCCACCTTGTAGCGAATTGGTTCCTTGCCCTCTCAATTAGATCGAGCTAGCATGCATATCTGCTTTTCCCAGCTTTTCCAAAGGGAAAGTTTGCAATGGCATATAGATGTGCCTTGCTTTACCACGAAGCAGTGCGAATCGATCTGTCCTTTAAATTCCTTTCCTTCTGAAATTCAGTTTTCCTCTTTAATTCTGTGCTAAAATTACATCATGACTGTGCTTTCCTGCTAAAAAAAAACCTTGATCGATGAGCCTAGCTAACAACAGCTCAAACATGTCATCTGGAGTGAGAAGGATTGTGCCACCAAGAATATATGTAAGCTCCACATCTGGGCGGCTACTCTCTTTTCTGGTACCAACCTGTATGGTACCAACCAAGAATATATGTAATAACAATTACTGTCTGGTACCAACCTGTATGGTTTCAATTTATAATTTTTTTAAAAAAACATTTTAGAATGAATGGGGCAAAAAAGAAAAAGAAACAGTGTATGCAAATGTTTTTTTCAATAGCACTAATGGTCCATATTACACACAAATTATGAAGTTTAACATCGCAATTTTAGAATTGAGGGTGTAGTTGACCAAAGCTGCACACATCGAGCTTCAGTGAAAAGAGAGAGAGAGAGAGAGGTAAATTTCATAATTTTAAGTATTAATAACATGATCATTTAGTGGAGTGGTTCTGAACAGAAAATGGAGGAGATCATGTTTTCATTCAAGCGTTCCTCTTCGACTCGATCGATCCATACACGTTTGATTCATGAAGATCAGTTACAGGACCAACCGCCATACGCAACGCAAAGCGAGATACGATCATTTAGTGCAAGTGAATGTGCAGCAACACCCTCCAATTTATTTGTTATAAAGAAAAATGAAATAAAGTCAACTTCATCACGGACTCGTGTCCTATATAATGCACTCTTGTTGGCGGAACGTAACAGGCTACTAGTAACCAGTAGTACAGACGACGACAGAGAGAAAAAAAACTGCTGCTGGGAAGTTTGGTGGCCAAGATGGGCACTAGGAATAGGAGGCCAAAGGAACGTACGAACTAGAAGATCACAGTGCATTAGCAGTTCCACACATCGAGACCGCATTAGGTTGCTCTGTGGACACGATGTCACTTTTACGCTGGACAGCTTCTACCGTGGGGCGATACAGAGCAACGGTTCAGAATTGATGTTAAGAAACACCGATTTGTGCTTTTGAGAAATTGCATGTTCACCTTTTTCTTCTAGTCGCACTTCAATCCATCTCTGCAGCTGCGAGACAATCAGACAAAATGGTCAATTTAAGTTTAGTCATTCATAAATTTGATGTGATTTTTCCCCTCACTTTCAATATCGACGCACTAATAACACAAATTGTACCTCCATTTGCCTCCTCCGTTCGAGGTTGCTGAGTTGCCCTGAGATCAATAGACAATCCTGTAAAGCACTAGACTAGGGATTAATTTTCACCCCTAGTGCTCTGGCGGCCAGCATATAAATGAAAATAGGACGAACAAGGGAAGTAAATACTATATCTTGCAAGAAATGATGTTGATGTTACATTTCACTAGGGCTCTGTGATGTTACAAACTGATCTTGAAGGCTGGCAGTAGTCCTTCCCTTCGCCACTCGTTTTCATCCGTTGCCGGCTTGTCACATCCGGGTTCAGAGCGCTGCCTCCCCCTCGCGAAACTCGGTTAGTGTACAGAAATGCAGTACTCATCGCAAGTGTTCTTCCTGTTTGCTTCCTATTCCCAACCCAACAGTTTTTTTTTTCTTTTCTCCGTTGTGCAATCGATCTTCTCGGTTGCATTGTCTTGTACTACTATACTACAGAAGATTTAATTACTACCATTTATCACCAATTCACCACCATGAATGCATAGAGAAGACGGTACGTAGTTGATCACGTCGAGTAAGTAACGGTAAATATGTCTTGCTTTTTATCACGTCCTGTAGAATGGATGGGTGGTGTTGGGACACATCATTTTTTCTATTAGCGTCAGGGCTCTTGACAGCGGTGTAGCTAGCTAGCCGGCTCAAGCTATGGTTACCAATCCTTGAGCGCCTTAAGAGTATTGAGTTTTCTGTCTAGAGTTATCCTTAAAAATTTTAAACACATGGTTTTCCTCCCGCTATGTATATATCTGCTTTCAAATTTTTCAAAGAGGATATATATTTCTTCTTTGAGGTCGAGACGGGCATATCTTCTCTCCCACTATCTAAAAATTAACAGTATAGGGTGATTGTGCGTCATCTTCCATCTTGACAGTAGCACTTCAAGAGGCTCGATTAAACTAACAATTCAGAAAAACAGTTGTTGTAAGGCGATGGAGCCCAGGTCAAGCATTGCCGCTCAATCGACCGCCACTGACATTAGCACTTGGCCACACCTCTGGCATGATCATCACCGGCATATTCAGCCTCAGTGTTTCCCTTGTTGCAGTCTGATGTGGACTGATGCCTCCTCATCTTGCTATGTCTCTCCGAAATTTGTTCGTCTTGCCCAGCCTGTGCTTCAGTGGGCTTTCATGTACGCTAGAGGGAGAAGCATCTTAACAGTTCTTCCCGGTTGCCTTCTATTCCCAATGCAACAGGCAAGACAACGCACCCAGCAGCCTCTTTTCCTGTTACGCGGATCAACCTGGGTCATCTGATCAGTACAACTACATATATATCCACCGTGATGGCTGCTGCTACTACTTGCTAGCAGCTGGCTTGCGTGTTGTGTCAAATTAGTAGTAAGGGAGTACTACAGTATACTCTACGTGTAGGAGGAGCCAAGCTAGCTAGCATATGTCGTGCTAGCAGACTAGCAGTAGAGCATCTCTATCAGGTGAACTTTATTTGTCTGCGACGCATTATTAGCTCCCTCTACCAATCGGGCAGATGGTAGTTGTCGATTCAGGTAATGGGAATTGATGCCTGGTCGTTGTATATTGTCGCGCTTTCCTAAAAAAAAAAAGATATTTTCCTGCAACTTCGCTTGTTCTCGAAATTCCAAGAGCGCCAAAGTGCAATTGCGAAGGACCTTGAGCTAATGGCAGTCTACCTTTTATGGGTTTCTCAGAACAACATGCCTATGCTCCTAATGAGGTCTCCGCAGAGAACAGAAAAATATACTGGTTTAAAAAGGGGCCTTTGTCTAGAGATGATCCCACACTTGGAGATGGGTGATTATTTCACCTCGAGGCATGTCATCGACAAGGCTTTGGCTGTTGAGAGTGCACTTAAGAGGGTCAAACGTCTACGAGAGATGAAGAGCAACTTGGAAGACTGAAAGAAAATGCAGCAGCGTACATATTTTTGTACCATACTGGGCTCCAGCTCATGGACGTTTCCTGCATGATAAGGCATGTCTGATACTATCTCTTGCCTGCGTACTCTGTGCGACGTGTACTTTCCTATTGCCTCCCATTCCCAAGTCGTGAGTCGTGACAGTCTATGGTTGCTAGCTAGCTTCTTCGTCCTTTGATTTTCATCTTGAAGTTTCTCTCCTTTAGTTTTCCTCTAGTCTATCTGTCTTGGGTGCTCACACTTTGGGACGTACATATGGAATGATCAATATATGTGGTCACACTGAAATTATAAATTGCCAATAGGTGCATTAATTTCATTAAGTAGTAAATAATGGGATTGTTGGATGAATAATGTTTGTATTGAGCCTCTCGAACGGTATTTAGACTGAGTAAATTTCACAAAACTACATATATTTTATAACTCTTATCACAAAACTACAGATTTGAGTTATAATTTCAAAAAACTACAGACTTTGTATCCAATTTATCACAAAGCTACAGATTCTATATCCAATTTATCTCAAAACTACATATTTTATATTCAATTTATCGCAAACCACACATTGTGTGCAATGCTTCTGAAAGTTACTGTACCAAATCTGTAGTTTTGTGAAATCAAGGTTTAAATCTGTAGTTGTGATAATATTGATAAAATACATGTAGTTTTGTAAAATTTACTCTTGTAGAGTACACGAAACTTTGGGGTAAAGAACCTCTTGATACATACTCCTCCGTTCTTTAATTGTTGTCGCTGTTGACTTATAACATTAACTTTGACCATTCGTCTTATTAAAAAATAAATTCAAATGTATAAAGTTATAAGGTGTAATTAAATACCTTTAATAATAAAGTAAATTATAACAAAAATATATGATATTTAATAAACTTTTTTGAATAAAATGAATAGTTAAAGTTCAACGGCGACAATAATTAAAGAACAAAGGGAGTACGATAGTTTAGGACATAATATGTAGGCTACCAATTGTACTGAACTGATGGAGCATTCCCTTGGACAGGGACTAGGGTGGTCACATTCTATAAATCATCAGTTGAACTGATATCTGGGATTGGATCAGGATGAACAAGTAAACTTTCATTTGAACCTGTTGTACTGTGACTTTTTTTTTTATTTTGGTTGATTAGATGTAGCAAGAAGAAACCCGCAGAAGTCTCAGGTCTCCTTTGAAACACGGAATTTTTCTCGTTTTCTGCATTTTTCTTGTGAAATTGAACTGATTTCTGTGAAATTCTTGTGAGATTCCTATGAAATTACTGCGTTCTAAAGGAGGCCTAAAGCTTGCAGAGAGTGAAGCCCCTACATTAGACAACTGTGAAAGACCATCTATGAGAGTCCCGCTAAGGTACGTTTGGATGGTTACAAAGTTTTGTCCTGCCGTAAATGTGGCATGCCAAAAGTTGGTGAATAAAATTGACGCGTAAATTAGCAAATTTTAAGTCTATTAAACAATTGTGACACGCTATAAATGAAGTAAGCAATTAACAAAGTTACTGGAGTGAACCGATGTTTTAGCGTTGTAAAATTTGACAGTCAATCAAACAGGCCCTAAAATAACAAATTCTTCAGGACCACCAAATGGAGCCCAAGCTTCCAAGCCTGCAAAGAGTAAACCCATATCTGTCTTCCACACAGGCAGGCCAGGCCATGGAGCAAGCCCACCACCGTAGCGAAAAGGCCCGCAGCGCCCAACCAGACAGCCCACGCCGGTGGCCGGGGAACCACTGCCGCTCCGGGAACCTTCCAGTTAGTCGGCCGGTGGCGCGCACCCCGACGGACCTGACGCTCGCCGGTCTGTCGCCCGCGCGGAGCTCGGAAGACGAAGAGCGCCAGATGCCGGCGGCGGGGCGATACCGGTACGCGATGGTGTGCTCGTCGAACATGAACCGGAGCATGGAGGCGCACCTGGTGCTGGCGCGCGCCGGGCTGGACGTCGCGTCGTACGGCACCGGCGCGCACGTCAAGCTTCCGGGCCCCTCCCTCCACGAGCCCAACGTCTACGCCTTCGGCACCCCGTACAGCGTCATCTACGACGACCTGCGACGCAAGGACCCCGACCTGTTTGTGTTCCTCCACCATCCCTCTTCTTCCACCCCTACCTAATCGATGCTTAAACCCGCATCTCTTCTCCTCCTTTTCTTAGATTGTTCAGCTTCCTCTTCTTGGAATGTCCTTCTTTGTGGATGAAGAAAGTTTGTGATTTTGTTCGAAATTTTTATTTGGCACCTATTGTTAAGTGGCGGGGAAATGTGATGTCCGAATTTTACGGCGAAGATTGGTGTTCTGGGGAAGTTTCAGTGTTGAATTGATCAAAATTGCAGAGTAGGCATTGGGAGACCTCTGTGGTAGATTGGTTAGCTAACTTGCTATCTTTTATGTGTACACATCCAGGTACGTGAGGAACGGGTTGCTGCCGATGCTGAAGAGAAACATTGCCATAAAGACTGCTCCGCAGCGTTGGCAGGAGAATGCAGACGATGGACCGTTTGATGTTGTGTTCACTTTTGAGGAGAGAGTATTCGACGCAGTCCTTGAAGGTATTATTTCTGTGGAAGCTGCACTCTGGAATGGTTCTTTTAGGAGATATGTTATCCTAAAAGATGTAACATCAGTTTCATGCTTACATTATACCATATGTACTGTGATTATGAATATATGGCGTCTCTGTTTGTTTTTCAGACCTAGAATCCCGTGAGCAAAGGTTGCTGAAGAATGTCCTGATGATCAATATGGATGTCAAAGATAACCATGAGGAAGCTTGTTTGGGTGCAAAGCTTGCTTTAGAAGTGTGTCAGAGGGTATGCATGTCTAATAGCAAGTATATACTCTAGTTGTTTATTTTTTACTAGAAAGTATATAGTTATTGTTGCATCGCAATGCCGTGCGTCGTAATTAACACTGCTCCCTGCTTTAAGAATTGCTGCCCTGATTATTGCACGTTTTCATAAAGACATAGCTAGGGTACAGCTTACAAGGACAAAGAAATTGATAGCTAGGAGTCTCTTTCAAATTTCCTATTAATTATTTTCTATTATTGCCACTATTGATGTCACTGTCTTCTCCTGATCCATAGACATTAGACAGTTCCTTATTAAATCTATCATTATCTAATCACAAAGATTTATCGCCATTTTGGTCTGTCTTCCTTGAAGTTCTTTAGGAGTATGTCATGCCATCTCTCTTTTATAAACTGGATGGGAAATCTCTTTCACCCTTTTCTGTATATCAATATCAACTAGGAAAAAATAAACAAATGGCTGCATAATTCCAGTTGAAGATAGATAAGTGATACTATGTGCTTTGTCCTCCTCTTTTTAAGAATAGCAGTGCTAGTGTTACATCCTCATGAATGCCAAATTATAAGGTTGTCAAAATTTAAATCTTCCTGTAATCATAAATGTATTTTGTGAATCTAAGTGATATTATCCTTGAAAGAAAAATAATTTATTTGTATCACATACTTTTTGTACTGGTCCTATGTATGTACATTTTGGAAAAGTACTTTATTTGTTGAAACTAAAGAGGTCGAACGTGACCTAACAGTCACCAAGTACATCCCTATTTATTTTTGCACTTATTTGATGTTTCTTTGTCACAATTACAACTCAGATGCATGTTTCTTTGTTCTTTATCATATTAAATGGTAATACAGCACTAAATTGAGGATTTAATGCATCCATTGCTTTCTGTTTTTCTTTCTAGCTTGAAGCAGTGAATGGTTGGGAAGACACAATAGATGATATAGTTACTGCATTTGAGAAGCAGTACAAGCGAAAAATTGTATACAGTATCTCATATTACTGAAGCCATTCATGAGCTACAAACCAAGTGTAGGTAAAGCTGCGAATATGATGCTGCCACAGGAATGTCCTATTCTTCTCTCTGCCATCTAAATTTGCACACTTCGATGTTTGAGAGAACAACGGTGATATGGAGTGTGCATAACTTCCAAGGCAAGAATTGGACGTCCTTCCAGTTAGCAAGGTTGCATGGGCTTCGTTAAGTGCCAGAGGTTCTACGACATCTATATCTACGGAATGAAAGGCTTTGGCCACCATCTGTGTAGTTGAGCTAGTCTGAAGGATAGACCTAGTTAAAGTTTGTCTTTAGGCTCGATCAGGTTCCAAGTGCTATTTTTCTTTTGACTGTACATATACCGTTTCTGGCTCTCAGGAGATTATCAATCATATATTCTTCAGTTGTTCCTTAACTAGATTCACTTGGAATCTGATAAATCTAGATGATGGTTTTAGAATAAGCTGTTTATTCAGAGGGCGACTAAAACATTGCTGATGTTTGTGTATCAGCTGTTCTGATACCAATTCGAGAAATACATAATGCTGCATGTTTCAGAAAGCAAGATCCGGAGTGATCGAGTGTATCCTTTTTTTTTTAATTTATATGCATTGGATTAGTACGTAGTCTGTTTCAACAGAAAAATGAAAAATATATGGCATAGGTCATGGAGTTGGGAGCAAATCTGGTGGTGTGGTTTGTTTCCTGCAAGCAGGGGGTGGAGGGTTTGTTTCCACTGTTAGAAAGAACCGACGGCTACAAGCTATGAATATGTTTTGGATACGTGTAGGGGTAGTTGTTGCTCACTGTTGATCAGGGTCTGCTAGAGTTGGAAATAGATCGAAAGTTCATAGCGGATGCCACCAGTTACAAGAGATACAACAATTTAAGGGGACGATTCAAGCTTGCTGAAGATCTGATGGACTATACTGCAGGAACAAGATTTACAAGTCATTTTAAGACCAAAAACGAAAATTAAAAAGTGTAAAAAAGATGAGATGTATGAAAACAAGGAGATTAGAGATGAAAGTACTCATTCCGTCTCAAAATAAGTGTTCATCTGAAATTAGTCAAACTTGTGTTTGACCAATGATTTGTATAAATATAAATTATTTTTAATATATATAAAATATATATTATAAAAATATTTTTATGGAGAATTTAAAAGTACAAATACTAGATTTTTTAAAGTTAATCAAATTTATAAAAATCATTATTCAAAACCTACGAACGCTTATTTTGGGACGGAGGCAGTATTACGAAGGAAAAAGTTGTATAATAAAAAGAACAATTTATAATTTAAAAAAAAAACTGGAGAAGTATAGTTTGGAAAAGAGTGAGTACATCGGAATGTAACCTTCAGCATTCACGCACCTGAACACCCCTGCAGAAAATGGCTAACAAAGCACGATAGCCTGGACTCACAAGGCTTTTTCGGTTTCTTCTCAATCCAAGTGAATTAGAGGATGAATGAATCCATTACTCTCTAAGCCTTCGTTGGTTTCTCCAGACTTAATTCCAGAGCCTGATTCGTTCCCGGAGAGAGGAACCAATGGATCCCCCCGCGTCACTTGATCCAGCCCGGGTATAGTTTCCTCAAGGTTTCATTCCTTTGCAAGCATAAAATGTCGTTCGGTAAGAATGGATTGAAGGTACAATTTGAACCAGAAATTTCTCAACATCTGATTTCTTGCTGCTGCTACCTCACACGCAACCAACTTGGACTGAAGATGTCAATTTGAACAAGAAATTGGACCAGAAATTTCCACTCGCAAGGGAGAAAATTAACATACGTTTGTTGGACTAGAAATTCCTCGGTTTGGACCAGAAATCAGTAGGCATGGTTGCAAGGGAGAAAAAGAATGTGCGAGGCAGTAGCAGCAGCAAGAACCTGACTGCGGGTTCACCGACGGCGTTCCTGCTGCTGTGGTGCCAAAGATGAAGACGAGTGCGTCGCGCGTCGGGAGGCGTTAGACTCGAGCAATGAGAGCTCCTGCCTGGATGCGTCGGCCGCGCTCGCGCTGCCGTTTCAGTCACTGTCCTGGCTGCAACTCTGCATGGTCGTGATCAAGAGGCAGAACTGAGGATCCCCACGGCGCCGTCGTTAATTGTAGCCCACTGTGACGCGCCTCCGGTCCCCCAAGCAGCAGGTTACGCGCGCCGCACGCAATCTCGGACAGCACGGCAGTACAAGGACACCGCCCGGCCGCGTCGCTCTAAGTTGTGGATGGGGAGGGCCGCATCGCCGCCGGCACCCCCTGCTGTCGTGTTGCTCGCACGCTGCCGCATATTCGCCTCGCGCTCGCGGCCAGCAGCCACGTCGCTCGCACTCCACCTGCCATGGCATCTCTTGGAGCCGCCGCCAGCCAGTGTCGCTCGCCTAAGAAAGATCGCGGGAGATCCTCAAACTGATGCAGCAATATTCCACGCGTTTCCATCATGAATAACACGAAAGAAAAACAGGATGCTGAACATTTTTAACTTGTTCAATACGGACCAAATGAGCCACAAAATTTGCCCGATGTGTCGCACAAAGCTAGAACTAGCATATGAAGTGGGTATGGTGATTGAGATCCGAGAAACACCATAGAACAACGGAGGGCGCAAACCCTACCAGATAATTCAGCAAACCAATGCTTGCTGTTGCGCTAGCTTCAGCGCGTCCACTTGACATGTACCATGCCCGTCTAATAATAACCTCGGGCACGTCCACGGCCTCGACCACGGAAAGGTGCCCTTCTTCCCCTGCCACGCCCTGTGAAACCAACAGAAGACATGAGAGGTGCAACATGCAAGTCCCACACAAACATATAACACCATACTGAGCTTACCACGAGCTGGAGGGGCATACTCCTCAGGCTCACCATCATAGTATTCATCTTGCTCTTCATAGTAACCACCTCTGCCACCGTAGCCATAACCATAGCCACCTCTACCGCCATAACCATAATCAGGTCCGTAACCACCACGCCTGCCACCTCCATAGTAACCACGGCCTCTTCCTCCTCTCCCTCTTGATCTCCCTCTGCCCCGTCCTCTATTGTAATACTCTCCCTCCTCCTCCCACTCGTCATTATAATCATAAGCAGGGGGAGGGGGACCATTGCTCATAGCTGTTCACGTTCATTATGCAAGGATTAACAAAAACAGATTTCATATCCACCCAAACAACTTTATGAGCATTTTGTTTGTTCAAGAAATAAGGCATATGTTACCTATAAGCCTATAATTCGTTACAGATGAGACACCAAAGGGCTTATTTGTTCAGTATGACAAATATGTAAGTGTGAATAATTAGCTTTTCAGATAAAGCAGCAACAGAGTATGCTGTGATGGCAATTCAGCATACAAAAATGATAAGACGTATGAGGCACAGTTGAGGAACCGATTATGCTATTGTCCAAATCTTTTTGAAGGAAATATTTTCCAGATGTTTGATGTTTATAAGACATGAAAATGAAAATACCTCTTCCCCTGCCTCTTCTTCCACCACCACGACCTCTTCCTCGACCAGTAGGATAGGATTCTGAATGACAAAAAGCCAGATATTTGTTATTTGGTGAGCTAGCAATAGCAAAAGATAAAAGATGATCAGACTAGCACCTTCGTGATCATAGTCAAAAGCAGGTTGCACCTCTTCGGCCGGGATAGGTGGCTGGTACCTAAGGACATCAGCCAACATAATGGATCACGGAAAATAATTAATCATAAATGGGTCAAATACAGCCAAGTGTTGAAGTGTGTATCTATTATCTGTCTATGCAACTGAATCAGAGCAAGGGTTTTGACTTACCCTGGAGATGATGTATCCAGAGGTTTCTTGGACAACGTTATGGTGATCATTGACACATGACGTGTAGTCTCCAGACTGCAAATAAGTATAGTAGTGTTTCAGTGCATCTTTCTTATTTTCTTTGAAGGAATTTAAGAAGTTACAATGAATTATTTTCTTTGATGGATTTAAAGAATATCCTTACGGGAGAAGGCCTTCTTCCAAAGGTTCCCATGTGTCAGTGATATCAACAGATTCAGTAGATGTATTCTGATGAAGACCACCTACCCTTCTCTGATGAACAGTTAACAGTAAGAAAACCAAACGATAGCTTTAATAACAGATATATATATATATATATATAAACAATATGAGGATACTACGACCAACCTTGATCAATTCGACAACCATAACTGTCTTATTTATGGCTCGCCCCATTGCCTTAATAATAATCTCATCATGGTCATTTTCCTGAAAATACAGAAGAAAATAAACACATAACAAAAAAAGATTAGAAAAATGTGAGTACAATAGTTTAAAAAGAACTTGAAATAGTTATATTATGTCTTTATTCAGCATCTAAACATCAGAAATGCTGATAACAATTTGACAAAATATGTGCAACCAAACCAACCATCAATTGCAGCATCTGTTCTAAAATGATGTGAACTGGCATAAGTTTTGTTCCTTTGTAAAACTGATTAACCTCAAATAGCTCAGGAGAAATAATTGAATCAGAGGAGCATCAAAAAATAAGCATGATGGACCACGATGTTTTCTAATGTATTTCAAAGGAACAGAATTTCCAAAATTTAAAGAATTAAGCAGTACTCTGTGTTGTGAACATAATAAAAACAACAGGAACATTTTCCACAAAGATTTATCATTTAATAATGTATTGTAAAAACGAGTGTTGGAGCCAAGCAGGTCAGCTTGCAGTTAAAGAGTTTATTACAACAGTTAAAGTAAACATCAATAATAAATGAAACTGCACTCCTGGGTACAGCAAATGTATAAATTGCCTTTAAAGATTTCTCTTCAGATTGCAACATGTAGAAGCTACTGTTGTAGTATACAGAATAGAGATGCTTATCGCATGCTACATAACAACAAAGCCTCACCTCAAGCAATGACATTCCATAGCTGATATAGTTCCTCATCCTCCCCTGTGTAGTGATTCTGATCTCATTCTGGCTAATCGGTGTCTCATTCCGAGGCTTTTCTACCCTTTGATATCTATCCATGCCTATAAAAATTGATGAAAAAATCATAATATTTGATGAACCACCAATGAGTTTCTCCAGAAGAGAATAACCTAAAATATGAAGAAATAAGATACGCATGGACAATTGGACTAGCCATATAGAAAAAGAAGCACAGGGTCCAATAGGATGCCAAGGCGAAGGAATTACATACATCCTCCTTTTGATGCCTATAGACCGTGCAATGGCAACTCAAAACTGGTGTGGCAAAGCTAGGCAAAATACAAAGTGCAGCAAGTGTAATCCTACTATTCCTACAGAAGTATAGAAGAGACCAGAGACTATAGTGATATAAAAAAATTGCTTAGTAGGAAAATCTAATCAGCAATGACACCCCAAAAAAATTCATCATACAGAAGACTTCAGTAAATAAGTACATTCTCTCACAGAGAGCAAAATGATTGAGCTTGACTTGAAGAGTATTCTAAAACAGTACTCCCTCTGTTCTTAAATTGTTGTCGCCATTGACTTCTAACATCATCCAACTCGCTTATTCAAAAAAGTGGTAAGTATCATATATTTTATTATAATTTGCTTTATCATTAACGTTATTTGCGAAAAGACTTCTAATTTTACACATTTGAACTATTTTCTGAATAAGATGAATGGTGAAAGGTGGTGTTGAAAGTCAACAGCAACAAAAAATAAGAATGGAGAGAGTACAATTTACTCGGAAAACGCCGTACATCAGAGAATGTGTTACCTAAAACTCACATCATCCACTTTAATTGGCACGCAGAAACAGAGATTCAGGGACGAGGGAGCCATGTCAGACAATATACAAAGCTATTACGGTTCCACCGAAAATTCCTTCAAGGGAGATATTAGGAAACGTGACGAAATCCTAATAGTAATATCAACGAAAAGGCTAGGCATCGAATGCCAAGTCTGAAGCACAAATCTATACAGCACGGATGCATCATACGGATCAATAACAGTGTGACAGAGTGAACTGAACTCTAACCAACCCTGGAAGGCTGGAACTAAACACCCTGGTCCCTACAGTCCATATATCCAACATCGACATGCGGATTCGTCGATTAGCATCGATACGCACGCACAGAGCGACGAATCCGACTTCACGGAAGACAGAAACGCCCGTGGCCGCCGCCTCTAAACCTCCTTAGATTCCTAGCCACAAAAATGAGGGGAACGGAAACAATCCGCGCCCGCTCCGAAAACCGAGCGCACGCGCGAGCCCTCACGGAGACACGCGCTGACCCGGCTGGAGGCGACGGCCGCACCGAATCCCTAAACAGCTCCGTCCACCACGGTAGCGCCCAACCCCCGAGGGCCGGCCGGTCCCGGCCACGCGGAGTAGCGCCGAATCGAGAGGAAGGGAAAAAGGAAGAGGAACCTCACCTGGCCTCGCGCCTTCCGCCGCCGCGCTCTGTTGGGTCGTCCCTTGCCCTGGATTGGATGCCTGGCGGTGCGCGGAGAGAGGAAGGGGGTGGGGACTGAGGAGGGAGCAGCTCGCTCGCTCGCTCGCTTCCCCAGGTGGCTGCGCCGCGTCGTCCGTGCGCGCTGGGCCGGGCCGCGTGGCGAACTGCCGTGGGGTGGGAGGTTGGGTTATCGCCTCCGTGCCTGCACGCGGTGCACGGTGCGTCCGAGTCTGGAGGCGTACCGACCGTTCGTTTGCATGGACGAGTGGTTAGATGAGGGGTGGACGGTGGACAGTCCACTTGGTGCCCGGATCCAGGAGCGGAAGTCGGGGCGGATCGACGGGTCTAGGGATAATGGGGGACCCGGTAGTTGTGGGCCATGATTGTCAGTGAAGGTTGCCGTGCTGGGCTGCATTGATTTCTGCTTCCTGGGCCTTTGAGCGAGCCAAGTGGCAGAAAAGGGCGAAGCGCTGCAGAAAACGGACCCGATGCCAATATCGGAATATACACCTTGCGAGAGCGTAAACGCAAAAAAGGACGCCGTCTCGTTCTTTGCCATCAGCGTGCGAGAACATGAACTGTCGACAGAATTTAGAGAGACAAACATTAAACAGCTCAACAACGGGATTACCAGAATGCTGTTGGAAGCAGTAGAAACAGACTTCATTGGAGCAGCAAGGTCTGCTACTAGCAAAACCGCACAAGAATGAGCAAAGAACGGCGCACAAATGCATACGTAGATAACAGGTTCTCAAATATCCGCTACAAAACTTAAGACCACAGAAAACAAGGTAACAAGTATCAGGTGGTGATCGTTTTGACAAATGAGACATTTTGCAGCGCAGCAGCTTAGGCCTTGAGCTTTCCGAAGAACCTCTGCTTCTCCTCGGTGGTCTGGAAGCGCCCGTGCCCAAACTTGGAAGATGTGTCGATGAACTTGAGCTTGATCTCCTCCAGAGCCACACGGGAGGTCTGCTTCAGCAGGGATTGGCGTAGGGTCACCACTCTCTTCTTGGGACCAACGCAGCAACCCTTGATCATCAGGTAATCGCCCTTCACAACACCATAGTGGGGGAAGCCACCCATGGGTGTGATGTCCTTCTCAGTCCTGCAAGAATATTCAGAATTGGAATGATCAGTAAAACAGGTGCTCCATGCCATGATAAGCTTAGCTGTACCACCTCTCTCTATGAAATTAGATGTAGACTCTAGCAGTAACAAACAAGAGCCAGACAAGTACCTGTCAAACTCTGTGGAAGCGTCGTGGCTTTCCTGGCCGGTCTTGCCAATCTTGTAAACCTTCTTGTTCATCTCAGTACGGTGGTGGTAGCCATTCTGACCAGCACGAGCAACAGTGTAGGAGACCCTAGCAGGATGCCACGCACCAATACAAGCAACCTTGCGGAGACCCCTGTGGGTCTTGCGGGGAAGGCGGGTGACACCCCAACGAGTGACAACACCTTCGTAACCCTTACCCTTAGTGACACCAATGATGTCAATCATCTCATCCTTCTGGAAGACAGCATCAACTGGGACTTCCTTCTCAAAGAACTTGTAGCCATAGTCCACCTTGTCTGCAATGGTTCCACCATTGATCTGGATCTCCATCAGGTGAGCCTTCTTCTGTTTCAAACCCTTCATCTTCCTAATCTGAATCATAGAAAAAACAAAAATGACATCAAATAAGGGTTATGTGGCAAGTATAACTTATCAAATAAATGATATCAATACATTGACAAATACGTAAAAAGTACTTGCTTGATCATTTTCATAGAGCACAATACAGAGTAAATATGTAACTCGGGAGCAAGAGCAGTATTAAGTGACTAATCACAAAAATGGATCCTTACCTGGGTGTGGGCAATAACACGGACAACAGAAGCATATTTCTTCATCTTCTCAAGCTGAATCTGAATTTCCTTCTTGCCAGCATCAGTGTCATACTTGAGAGCGTACTTGGTGAAAGCCTTCTTCTTGCTCTTGCACCAGTTCTTGTAGAACCTTCTCCTCACTTCCTCGCTAAGATGTTGGGCCCAAACAGAGTTGAGGGTGCGGAGACCACGAGGAGTCTTGACATAAGCGACAAGACCAACAATGACAAGAGGAGGTGTTTCAATGATGGTAACAGCCTCACAAGTTTCCTTCTTGTGGAGTTCTGCAGAATATCACATAGGTACAGATCGTCACATTTGTGCCACTACTTAAGAGTGTAAACAAAATACGAAAGCTTGAGTATCCACAAGGACAAGTGTACATACTTGATCCAGGTTTCTCGACCTCACGCACAATATGGGTCATGCCAGCCTTGTAGCCAACAAAGGCAGTGAGGTGGCAGGGCTTCTTAGGGTCATCCCTGGGGAATGACTTCACTGCAACAGAAAACTTATCATCAGGTTCCATGCTGTAAAAGGTACCACAACAGAATAGGCTAATGTATTGCCAAACTGAATAGTAGTGTTTGTGAGAGCCAAAAGATTGATTTCGGGAAATTTATACAAAATTACTGAAGGCAGCCAAAATTATTCACACCAAGGATGCATTTCAAGGTTATACAAGATTTGCATAGCACTTATATATGAAAGCTAGTGACTGATAAATAATCAGTATCCTAAAACCATGTGCAAAACAAGCATCTCATGACATGAATCTTTAATTGCACTTGAAATGTAAACTAGATCATATCACGCAGACGGATTTGCGAAGATAACATGATAACAATCAAAATAGTAACTACAGCTCAACCATAATCATCGCAAGTCAAAATATGAGGCCGCGGGCTATGAGCTCTACAAAAAAATCTAGCAATCGCAAGTAAACACGAACGAGTGCGCAGCAGGAGAGAGAAGAACGAAAGGTACCCTTTCCGCGGTGGCGGGAGGAGCGCTTCCTAGGGAGGAAGCCGAGGGAACCATGCCTTGGGTGCTCGAACTTGCGGTGAGACATCCTCGCCTCCTCCTCCTCTCCTTACCTGCGCAGCACAACGAATCCGTCAGATCCGCCACGAAACAAACAAGGGCGGCTCAGCATCGCGACGACGAAATGGTCGCCGCCGAAGAGTGCCGCTAATCGAGGTGAAGGAACGAGAGTTTAGACGGACGACGCGACGTCAGCCTACTCACCTGTGGGGGCGGCGGCGCGTGAATGCGTAGAGGTGTGTGCAGGCGGGGGCACGTAAACCCTAGGTGAGCTTATATAATGGGGCCTCGGGTGCGACCCGGCGAGGGTTTTGTTTCAGTAGACTGAAATGCCCATGTTCAGCTAGTGAGGCCTGGAGGGTCTTGTTACGGTGGGCTCCGGCCCAACATTCTCTATTTGTTCACGCGTTTCCCTTTTTTCTTTTTATTCCCTTTTCCTTTGCGTGTCAGAAAAAATAACGATATTGTTTTTGTAGCAGAATTTTTTAGCATGTAATTTCTGCATTTCACTTGCACGAGCAAAGCTATACTCCTTGCCCTCAATGATATTGACCAGCATTTTAGCAACGATGAAAGAGAGAAGTTAACATCGCTGATACAAGGATGCACAATAGCTTCAACTTCTCTAACTGAGACTGAAAGCGGAACAAATAAAACAAAGTATCTTTTACATTGAAAAAAGTAGTTTTGGAAGTACGTATACAAAACTATTGACATATAATGTTACATGGTATACTTATGTTACTGTGTAAGCTGTATGAATGGCTCAAATTCTCTGCTCTTACAAGGCCGTTCTTAAAGCAACAAAAGTACAAGATTGTACAAATCGCACCCATATCTCAAGTCAGGAATACCAAAACAAAAAGAATGACGAAGAGAAACACGAGGAATGCTATGATCATGATCTGCCCCTTCAAGCTGGCCTTCTTCATAACCATAGCCACCCTTTTCTGCACGCGAACAAAAGGGGAGCATATTCAGGATGTTGAAATCTTTAATCATAAGAAACCAGACGAATCACTGGGATTTCCTGAATGCCATGATGGGGAAGGATGAATGCTTCCAAAAAAAGTGATTGATGTAAAGCACACCTCAACAAAATCAAGACGATTGGAAGTAGTCTCCATGTCGAGGCTTAGCTCCCCCAAAAGTTTTTCCTGTGAAACATAAAGGGACAAGAAATGAGAAGGCTAAGGATTTGGGTTATATAAAACATAATGCATGGAGATGATGAGGCATTATATGTATAAAAAGGTATGAGTTCACCAGAATAACTAATAACCAAAGGAAATACAACAAGATGTATCTTTCTGATGATGTTAGAGGGTACCTGCCCCACAAGCTCCTCATGTATAGTGAGACCGACACCACCAATTCGCTGGACACTGGCGCTAAGTGCATCTAACTCTTCATCTTGTCTCCTGTTCAATATACACAGACAAATAACATTCATTCAAATTTATAGATTTGTTAATGGGTTTTTCAGCAACAGTTCAAACTACGCAAAGCTGGTATATAGAACATTATGATTGTATGAAACAGACGTTCAGTCGCCTTTAAGCTAGAATTACTATTGGTATTCCAGGAAATAATTAGTCAATAAAGAAGCTAAGTTCATAAGTGCTTACTTTATTAGTAGAGTCTGCTGATCAGATTCTGATGCAATGAATTCATCGTTGTCTTGTGAAGTATGTTGCTTGGATCTGCTTGATTCAGATGGGATGACTGAGCGACCAAAGACACTTTTCTGTGTACCAGCTTCAACATTCCTCCTTAAGGAGAGCACCTATGCTATCGAAACCTCATTAGATGCAATACAATTTAAATAATTAATGATCTCTAAATCATTTTAGTTATTGTTCAAATATTTTATCAGCCAGCTGGGACAATCATCTTGTGAAACAATACCTGGTTGCGGGCAGTGCCAGTCCAGCTTCTCCTTTTTCGAATTTCAGCCTCACTAAGCCCATAATGAGCTGGGTTGCTCGCTGCAACTGAAATAGCCTTATCTAGCTCATCCACCTTATTGAAGGTTAGGGTAGGTAAAAAGTCAGTTCTAAATGATGCCAAAATGACAAAAGATGAAACAAATTGTTTTTGTCAGAAGTTCAGTCCAAAATGTAGCATTGTGTGAGTGGTTGCTACTGCTTAAAATGTGCAAAAGGTAAACTATGTTAAGACCAATGCCTTAGGATGAAGCTTGTTGAACGGTATTGCCTGAAAATTAGCATACTAACAATACAACAGCTGAGGAAATTCCATGCACCTGCCACTGAATACTTTCACAGCTTGTTAGCAGTTCTTTGGTCACATGCACATACTCGCTAGCATTTTCAGGCGTCTGCTTCCATTGGTTAAAAGTATCTTGCACTTTGTCAATCTACAAACAAAAGAGAGAAAAGAAATTCAGGTATGTGCAGCTCGAAAGATATGTAATAACTAATATTGCAAATCCAGATATAACTGATAGGTATCTGACGGATAGGTCTAAAGCTAATTCTTCAAAAGAAATGCCCGACATATTATCATGATATCTCCAAAATCTGGTAGTAGAATAGAGTGTATCAATGGCACTGCAGGTGAACATTATTTAATACCAAATATATGAAGCTTCTCTGCTTAGACTAAACAAACAACTCTAGATGGCTTAAATGCAGATGATAAATTGGGCATACTAAATAAGCTTATCTGCAGAACAATAACAATCATTAGTTCAACGAGTTAGCACAGCATTATCAAATCAATGTACCAATGGTACTGCACACTCAAGAACACTCCCATCTTTGATCATCCATGTATCCTTCTGATTTTACGAAGCAACATTATGAGCAGTATAATTAAAAAAAAAAAAGAGCATCCTAAGAAACAATGGATCCAGCGCTGCACATTTCGGCGCCTCAGATCTAGATCCTAATGTCATGACATAATGACCTACATTCACTGAAACACCTGAGAACATATGAGAACAAAAGGCATCTGGCAGCAAGAAGTGTAGTTTAACACTTCATGGCCGTAATAACCAGATAAAAATACATAAATTGATTAGAAAAACAAATTTTACATCTCCCTATCACAAGAGGCATATCAGAATGCAGATTAGAGACTCCCTACTAAACAATAACCCAAGAAACGCGCCAATAACTCTCTCCATAGTCCCCCACTAATTACAACGACGCTAATGTGCACCAAAGTTCCTGAAACGAGATGGATGCGGATACGAGAAGCGGAAGAAGCGGAAGGATCAAGCGACTGGGGGGCCGCATTGAGCTCACCGAGTCCTGGATCTCGTCCCTGACGATGTAGAACGGATCCTGCGCGGGGGTCATCTTGTCATCGCAGTGCCGGGGCGCCCCGGCTCGAGAAGAGCTCGACGGAGGCAGATGTAACCGGGCAGACGTGGCGCCGGGTTCAATTTGCAGCGGCTCGGTCGAGAGGAGATCCCGGTGCCATTGATGATGATCTCCGTCCGCCTGGTGGCTGGCCAACGAGCAGGGAAGGGGACGGGAGACCGACGACTGACGTGGGCTTTGATATTGGGTCCTCGTGGGCTGTGCCGCGCTCAAATTTGGCCTGGACTGTTCCTTTGGTTATGTTCGGCCCGCTCACACAAATTGGCCTTCAATTCTAAACCTTCGGTTTGGTTTGCTCTAGAATTTGGCCTTGCCATAATTGTTTGGGGTTTAGTTTAGATATACTCATATGAGGTTTTTTATAGTGCTTGAAGTTAATAATATTTATTTATTTAATTAGATTTAACGGTTAAAAACGGGGAGATGCTGAATAAAAAGGACTTTGTGAATAAAAATAAACTTTACTGACCAAATGTTAGAGAATAGCACCACTTTTAAAATACAAATAGTACGCAATTGTCAAAGCTTACTAAGCATAGGTACATGCATGCATCATCTATGCTGACCACGCAGGCCCGACCATTGTTGCGAGACAGATAATGAGTCGCACTCACGACTGATGAGACTTTGTGGACATGAACAATGGTAGGGCACTCTCTCAACAATGGAGTTGTTGCCACTCCATGGAATATTTCGTTCTGCATGTAGATAGCTTTGTTGGCTTGCTTTGGATCCAAGGCACGCACGATTTTGTTTTTGGTTCTCCTTTTACTTTTGTCCTTGCCATGTCATTATTATTATCATTGCTCGATCTGAATGATAAGATGGCACCATATAGCAATCAGATCAGAAGTAAAATTCTTGATAAGTAAATACTATGGTATGTGCAATGCTAACCAGGCAAAACATCAAGAGGATATAAACCACATAAAGATAACATGTCATTTGGTTTGCTGTCACAAAGGATAAACATGGAACAATGTAATTAAATTCACTTATATGAAATATTTTTGTTATGTAAAAGATTTGAAGCTTTTTTTTTGGCCGTACGTGGCATGGGAGCTTTGCATTTGGCTTATCTCTAGAGGATATCGATCAACCATCTGGTAGTACATAACTTAATCACTGATGCAACCAGTCTCGGCAATTGTATGTCTGATGACAACCATAATCTTTGTTTAATGAATAATGAGCAAGATGGCAATGAAATAAATATAGGGTCAAGGGTCGAGCTCACATTATGTGAGCCTCATATAGATCGTCGGCACAAGATATTTTTGGCGATGGACAAGTGGCCGACACTGCAGCTGAGCGCTGCCTTCTACCTCGTGAGATTTGCATCATATTCAACTTTATGAAAAGGAAATGGTGTAGGGCTTGGACCATATATTGCGTTGACATAAAAACCCTTCACATAAGGATCGAGTTGGCATATTCCCAAACTTTAAAGGATCTTCAAGTTTGGTCGACGTGAGAAAATCTCGAATTAAAGTATCTTATAAAGAATGGATTATATATGGAAGAAAATCTCTTGTGTTGATCGCGTAGAGCCTGCAGTGTTCCATTTTGAAGCCAGACCCATTTATTAGTACATCTCACACAACTAAAAGTAAAAATCTGTACGTGGAGTAGTTCGCTCAAGAAACACAAAAAGAAGTACATGGAGTAAAAAAAAAAACCTTTAGGTTTTGACGACGTGACGCGATGAACACTCAAATCTCAATCAGTTTATTTTTTTTTTCTTATTACAACCGAAGCCCGTGCTTCTTTTCCAACAAATCTCCAATGAGAAGCGATTACTTCGACTATAGGCAAATGACTCGTTTGGTCAAAAGTTGATAATAAATATCCCTGGAAGTAACTCTCACCTTTTCATAGCCTTTTCTCTGGTTTTAAAATTTTGACATCATTAATATTTAGCGTTATCTTTTAATATCCATCGCGTTCAAAAATTTATTTAAATATGTAAAATCCATTTCAAATACCATTAATAATAAATAAAATATAATATTTACCCTTTTTTGAATCACACGATTTGTCAAAAGTAACACTAAAAGTCAATGGTGTCAATATTTTAAAATTAGAGCAAGTAATTGATGGATTAGCTTCACTCCCTCGAGCATGCAGTTAGGCATGGTAACATGGGAAAAAAATGAACTAGCTATAGAGAGGACAGGATTGGATTGAAGAGAGATAGATTGAATTAGTATCAAACCAAATCTATATTCATGTTTAGCTTAGATTGTGAAAAAGGGCCACTGGTTGAGCCCTTTTATCACCTTCTTATGCTATATTTGTGGGATGCAGGTTATCTCCTCCCATCTACTCCTCCCACATGTATCCTCCCATGATATGTCAAAATTTAATCGGAACTTATCATGTATCACGCTTGGTCTTTGAAGAATCAAGAGCCAATATTAAAAGTCACAACGTCTGGACGTACGAGAGGAGAAGATAGGAAGAAAGAAGCCAAATTCCTATACATGCGATTTGCTGGTTGGTCGATGCGGTGACTCGGACGCGGATGGCACGTCACCATCACCCCACGGGAGAAGAGCTCCGGAAAAAAGCTTAAGCTAGCCACATGCCACACCAGAATCTGTCGTACGGTTTCACAAATTCCAGCGGTTAGTCAGCTGGTTAGATAAAATTATCCCACCGCCCAATCGATACATCAACACCGTGACCTCCCTGGCCTGCTATAAAACCACATCCGGCCACCAAGTCGTAGCCACCCTCACAGGCAACCAAGCCAAGGCAGCTAACAACACTTGTCACACTCCACAAGGGCAAGCCAGCTGTGCTCGATTGCTCCCTGACCAAAGCCTAGCCAGTAGCCATGTCGGAGGAGAGGCGCCACCACCTGTTCCACCACAAGAAGGACGGCGAGGACGGGCAGGCCGTCAACGCCGGCGGCGAGTACGGCGGGTACTCGGAGACCGTGGCCACGGAGGTGGTGACGACCACGGGCGAGAACGAGTACGAGAGGTACAAGAAGGAGGAGAAGCACCACAAGCACAAGGAGCACCTCGGCGAGATGGGCGCGCTGACCGCGGGCGCCTTCGCTCTCGTACGCCCTGCCCTGCCCCTGCTGTTATATATATTACTGTGTCATATACTATATCATGAAACCCAGCAAATTAAACTCTAAAGAGTCCCTTTTGATTTCTGACAGTACGAGAAGCACGAGGCGAAGAAGGACCCCGAGCGCGCGCACAGGCACAAGATCACGGAGGAGATCGCCGCCACGGCGGCCGTGGGCGCCGGCGGGTACGCCTTCCACGAGCACCACGAGAAGAAGAAGGACCACAAGGACGCCGAGGAGGCCAGCGGCGAGAAGAAGCATCACCACCTCTTCGGCTAGACTGCTCTTCCAAGCTACTGGTAGCTGGCCGGAGCCGCTTGGTGGTGTGCACAATAAGTCGATCTCTGATCTGCTGAGATATTGAGGGGTCGTTGTGTGTCGAGTGCCTGTGTTAACTTTCTTCTCTGCGTGTGCGATTGCGTTGAATAAGTGGGAGGCTTGTTGTGGTGTGGCTCCCCGTACGATGGTCATGGTTTTTTTTTTTTTTTTTGAAATTGAGGGTCATGGGTATTGGTAGTTGAGTGCTACCGTGTGTACTTCGAACTGTCTAATTTTCTTCACGCGGTCATTCCCGGCCGGTATACTTGTCTTTACCACTTGTGTTCCTCTTTGTATGCACTGGTGTCAACTGACACCGATGGTTTCATAAATTTTACATATAAAATACTGTTTAAACATTAATTATATAGCTAATGAGACCCTTAACAATAAAGGTTGATACTTGTGCTCCACAGCTCTGCCTTAGCCCCTGAAAGCAAGAGGAGGGCCAGCAAATTGACCACTATGGCCTGATGGTTAACAATAGAATCTGCATACTGGAAAATCAGACAATGACCTTTACTATGGGAGGTTAATGGTTATATAAAAAAATAATGCTGGTGCCAAACCCCATATGAACTGAGTATAAGCATATGATTAACCGATTTATGGCATCCATCACAATGAACCTGATAATGAACTGTAAATTCATCACAGTCAGAATTATGATGATAACCAATTAGTAATTAGCTCCTGAGGAGGTTGCTGGTGGTGGGATCCAAGAGGCTGAAAAGCGAGATGGCGCAGTGCTCTGGTGAGATGAAGCTGAACCCCATGTCGATCTGGAAAAATGGTGTTGCAAATTTTCAAGAAATCCTTTAATCTATGATGAATTTCTCGTGATGTATATATAAATCGTCATAAAAAGGTTACATTATTTGTGTGGTAAGAGGAAAAAATAATCATTTTTCTTTGCATACCTTGCTCAATGTCGATCTGGAAACTGGCCGGAGCAGAGTGGTGGGGTTCGCATGGGGGAGGGCCGAAGGTATTGGATCTAGCCGTGGTCAGTGGATGGCTGGACCAAACCGCACTCGCTCGGAGCTGCCTGAAGGTGGCACCTCAAAGTTCTGCTTTTATACTTGCAAGCTATTAAGCACTAAAAAGGGAGGAAGCATGCCAAGCGATAAAGCTGGTAGGATCTACTCTCTAGACTTGGGCATCCATACAGAGGTGAAAGCATGGGGTGGGGGGCAGGGAAGAGATCAATCAGGTGGCAGCTCACCCATCTTGCGCTCGCGACTGGCGGTTGATGACCCCTGCACGATGTTGTCGAAGGCGTAGCTGCCAGCGGCGTCGAGCTCGTCGGTCGGAAACGCGCCGCCTCTTATGGATCCACCGGAAAGGAGCAAGAAGTGGAGGAGCCAACGTCGTCGAGCCCATCAATCAGAGATGCGCTGCCGCTTGTGGATCCGCTGGAAAGGATATCTTCAACAGACAGGGTGGCGGATTTGGGGAGAGGAGAGAGGCGAAGGTGGAGAAGGGAGGCGGTGCTGTTAACAGGGAGTGGATCGGAGGAGGTGAGGCGGAGTCACGTGGGGAGGTGGGGAGGGGAGGTGGCGCTGTGCATGGGGAGGGGTCGGGGATCGGAGGAGGAGAAGCGGAGTCAGCCGGGGAAAGTGGGCAGGGGAGGCGGCGCTGGCGTGGGGGTGGGGGCGTCGGTTACATGGGCTGCGATCCGACGGCTAAGTAACATCGATAGGATGTGATCAATGTTCAGATAAAAAAGATGTGGTTTCAGAAATGATCTTTTAGTGGGTGGTAGAAATATAGTTATTATAGATATAAAACTTTATTCCATCGTTCTCTCTCCTCAACATCGATTTATTCTCCAAATTTTATCTCTTCCCCACCACCGCATCGAAAGCTCTGCTCATCTCCCACCATATGTGCCGCATGCCACTCTTACAGCACGCCACCTGCCTCCTCTCACAGCATGGCGCGCCGCCTGCGCCGCTCACCTCCGCTCATCACCGAGCCACCTGAGCTTGCACTGGCCACCTAAGGCCACCCAGATCCATGCACTGCTTGCCTAAGCTCGTCCTGAGCTGTGCGTCGGCCACCTGCCTTGGGCGGCCATGGCCGTCTCCCAAATGATGCTATGGACATATCAAGGTGAGTGGAGTAGCCGTGGCCAGATCTGAATTGGACCGTATGTCCTTCTAATTTTGAAGCTTTCTCTCCGCTCGATGCAGGTGTTATGATGGCAGTGTTGGGCATGGGCGAACGATGATGCGCATGTGGGCAAGCAGCCATGATTTATGGCATGCAAGCAGCTAAGGGCATCCACAATGTGCTACAAAAGTGGTACATAAGGTATAAAATATTCTTTAAAGTAGAACATAAGTATTGTGTAAGTTGTTTATAAGGTAGCAATCCACTGCATCATATCCTTTTACGTGTGTGTACCACATGCATATGTTCTGTCCGTCAAATGGACACCAAATTGAAAGATGGATCTGCTTTTCATTTTCTTTCCTTTATTTAGTGAAACTAGTTTTAGGCCTCTTGAGTATTCAATTATCCTGTACTAATTTTGTCTTTGTTAGGTGGATATAGAAGATCAGGCCCCTTGAATTTGGATGCATTTTACTTTGTCTAATAGAAGCTACAAAACCTTTGTTTGTTTTGTGTTTATGGTTTGAACATAAGTACTCACAACAAGATAGTAGTTTTTAATTACACCCAATTCGTTTATGTTGCCCGTGTGTGTGTCAGATACACATACATAATTCAAGATATTTAAGTAATTAATGATTTCATGCAGTATGATTTGAACACGATACTACTGGATTGTGGAGGCCTGGAATGTGAAGCACACGACAGCAAGAGGTGGCGGGGAGCATATGCCTCAGCCACGGCTGGATAAGGCGCTATGATGTTCGCATTGCAATTCTAGCAACACAAAATTCTACTACAACAACAACTACAGCATGTTGCAACCCGCTACTTCTGTAAGGCTTGCTATCGCTACTAGACCCAAGGTGGATCCCTGCGCACCATCCCCATCATCGGTGCAAGACGCAAGAACAAGTGCTTCTCCACCTCCGTATTATAGTCGTCCAGCTCCAGCTCCATTGATACGCAATTTAACAGCATGTGACACCCGCACTGGCAGACCTACAGGGTGGGCCAGGTATGCCGCGGCATACCTAAAATTTTGGCCCAAGCCCATTAGCGATCGACACTTCGGCAGCTCCGTCGTTTTCTTTTCGTCTCGATCGGGCGCCGCACCTGCAGCACTTCCGCACGAGCGCCGCTTTTGTCCGCTGGTGACCTGGTGCCCACTTCGCGCTCTCTGTCGTTGCCTTCGCATGCTAGCTGCTGCACTGCCGTCGCTCCGTTTACTGGTTCCCGATCGCTCTTGCCCGCGTTGCCGCACGTGCTGCCGGTTGGAGTCAAGGCCAGGCGTAGCATCGCCCAACCTGCTGCCCAGTTCAGGCCAAATGCAACCTGCATTTGGAGGTTGAGCTGCTGCATGTGTTCTTGCTATGGTGCTTCGTCAAGACTTGCAGCTGCTTCCACCAATTTGATTATTCAAAGGTATTACAAATTGCAATGCCCAATTTGCGTAACCCTAGCTGCAGTGCTCACCATTTTTTTTAAGAATTCCCTGGTCCATTGATTTTTGATGACTGATATATTTCATATTTCGCGTAGAATTATTGAATCATGAAGAGGAATGGGGATATTGCATCTCTTTTTAAAAAAGCAGCAGCAAAGAAGCTTGCTGCAGCTTCATCTCCTCTAGCAGTACATGTGCATCCTAATCCTGTGCAAGCAGCAAAAAAAGTGGTGGAACAGGAAGTTCAAGGACAAGGTACAGGAACCGAAGAAATTGTGAATCCTACTGCTCCTTTGCAATCTTCTGTGTTACCGGAAGAAATTGAAGTTGAAGATGTCTTGCCACCACAACCTCCACCATCAGCGACGCTGCCTGTTTATGATATAAATCGTCTTCCATATGATCCAGGTGAAAGATCTCCCATAGCAAGTTATCACATTAATGATCAAGATGCAATTAGAAGAGCATATAT